>JAFIRS010003870.1:0-90000 GCA_018342105.1 Gonioctena quinquepunctata | reverse complement strand
CTTGACTGGCACAGGCTTCGGAAGAAAATAAAACATTGATAACACATTTTTAGGACTGTACGAAGTCAATTTGATCGGTCAATTCAACAGTCAATTTACCGGTCAATCGACCAAGTGAGATTATTTTGTTGTGTTGTCCCCCTGCCAAATTGAGTTCTGATCCATCGGATAGATTTTGAATAATTAAAGGGCAAAGTTTTAAATTTTTTAATTTTTGACCGATGTCAGAGAAAAAATTTTTACTGTTCTTGATACAGATTTTTGACGGCTATCAAATAACATATTGCAAGTCAAGTTCCTGTTCCTTTCATTTCTGTTCGACAGATGACAGTTGAAAACTAATGGACGCATTCGGGGCAGGAACGGAATTTTCATACCAAATTCCACCTCGATTGGTCAAACGGTTCGGCACTTATCGTGGAAGATTACAGACACACACACAGCCAGACAGACAGACAGACAGACTTCACTCTGGAAATGATCTGAAGTGTCTCAGGGGACCCCAAAACGGATAATTCCGTCGATATCCCGATTTTCTTTTTGCACGATTACATTACTTAACCCTTAGAATGGCCGGTCAAGTAAAACAGAGAGAAACTTATTTAGATTAATTTCCTTGAATCTATGCACTCAGTTTTTTCGGGCAATTATTCGTACCATATGTAAAATATTAAGAATCGTTACCAACTTTTTTTGAGTTAACCGATCATCAAAGTAGTTTTTGAAAGATCTGAAACTTTTCAACAAATGATTCAATTCGACGAATGTAGCGTAGACCACTGTCTAATTATCATTTCGAAAGTAACTATTGTGTTTCAAAATGATGTGCTTCATGCAAAAAAATTGTAAGTTTATACCAGAAAAAAATGTTAAACAGGTGCTGACCAATAATTTTAAATACTACTACAGATCAAATGCAATACACAATTACAAAATCCTATCCTTGATGCGGCTTTTGAAAGATATGAAACTTATCCTGAAAGGAAACAATCAAATAAAAATCACTTTCTCAAGAGATAATCTCAACAATGAAAATAAATACTTTCAAAATGGTGTACATGAAAGAATTGAAACAGGGCTGCTGCTAGAATTTTGAACGATACTAATTACGGAAAATGAACACACAAATTTGAAATATAATCGATGTAGAAATTGGAAAAAAAATCAGAAAATTACAGAAGCATAACATAATTAAGAACTCATAAAGATAAATGAGACAAAGCAAAATGTTTTCCAACTGTCAATAGTGGATCTGAGGTGAATTAAATTCGTGATTGTCGTTGAATTGAAACTGTTACTGAATGCTGAATTTCTTTCAAAGGAGAGAAAGAGGCATTAATCTCAGATGAATAAATAATGTGAGTTTTTTTATTTATGCATTTCTTTTCTTGAGAAATGAAAGGTTTTCTAAGCAGTGTGGGACTCAATCGCTAACACCTTCACTTTATCATAGTTCATCTGGTGATCATAATTATTGACATTCTGCCAAAGCGCACCTTCCTAGGAGCAGTCTGCAATCATTACAAACTTTTATTTAGTTTCACTTGTTCGTTCGTTAGTTTGGGTCAAAGCTTGCGAGTTAATTTTGTCCGACTTCGTCGTCTGATTGATTTGAAATTTTGCAGGAGTTCATAATTATGGAGTTTTTGTTAGAGAAAGAAACAAAATGGCGGCTACAAAATGGTGAACGAGATTTGTTATTACGGTATGATTTGATTCAAAATTGGTATGTGGGGGTTTTCGTGGTCGAAGATTATGAAATTTTTGTCAAAACTAATGAATTCAAGATGGCGGCCCCATGATGGGGGACGAGTTTTGTGATTATGGTCCAATTCGATTGAAAATTGGTATGTTGGGGTTTTTGGAAACAGAAATTACTAATTTTTTGTCGAAATTCAAGATGTCGGCCTTGAAATGGAGGACGAATTTTGTGATTTTGGTCCGATTTGATTCAAAATTGGTATGCGGGGTTTTGGGTCGAGATTGAATTTTGTCAAAATATAATTCAAGATGGCGGCCCCAAGATGGAAAACGAGTTTTCTAATTATGGTCAGATTCCATTCAAAATTGGTGTGTGGGAGTTTTTGGGATCGGAGATCATGATTTCTTTCAGCTCAGAACTTACAGGGAAGAGACCTTGTAATAACGATGTCCTATTAGAGACGAACAGATTAAGGCGAACTAACTAAAAAGCAAAAAATAAAATAACTAATAAAAAACTTTTCAAAGACAAGCTTTCATTTGAACCGTGTACTGAAACGAATGAATTTAAGTCATCACTAACAATGATTTAATTATTTTTTGTTGAATTATTTGGTTTCAAAAAGCTTGCAATAAAATTAATACTTCGACAAGTTGTTACTTACCAACCAATCATTGTCCAATGAAATTAATTGGTACCTACTTTCATGAATACTTTGTGGAAATTGAATACTTCGACAAGTTCTTACTTACCAACAATCACTGCCCAAGCAAATTAATTGGTCCCTACTTATATTAACACTTTGCACGACAAGCTTTTTGAAACCAAATAATTCAACAAAAAATAATTAAATCATTGTCAGCGATGACTGACGTTTTATTCTACGGTTTAAATAGAAGCTTGTCTTTGGAAAGTTGTTTTTATTAGTTATTTTATCTTTGAGTGAAGTTATTCTGCATGATAAAGATCTTAAGGTTTGCCTTACAATTTTGACACGGGATATAAAGGTAGCTTACTTTTATGTTTTGAAAAGATTGATTTGATACTTATTAATGTTTCATTGGCAATTTGAAAGTTATGTCAATGTCAGAATAGCAAAAATAATTTCGTAGAATTTTTAAATATAAATACTTATAATACGTATGACCAAGGAATTTTTGACGATGAACATTTCACAAACTTTTTCCGCAAATGGATGGCGTTCTGAACTGACATGATTTATTCATTTCTCTCAAATTTAGCTTAGTTTATATTCTAGAGAGAGAAAAACTTATGAGTTAGTTGTAAAGGGCAAAATTGAGATTTTATCAAAAAACATTCTATTCAACACAAACGAACAAACCTTATATAAAAGTAGCATACACGGCAAATACAAGTTATGAATTTATTGAAAAATATTAATAGTATTTTTAATATATATAATATATATATATATATATATATATATATATATATATATATATATATATATATATATATATATTATTCATAATTTTTAGTCCCCAACTGTGAAAATGGTCGCATTTACTTATCAAATCCCTCGTAGAATATTATTTTGAGCTATCATAAAAAGGTGAAGGATACCGAGGAATACATAACATAGACTTAAAAAAAAATATGCAATTGTAAACATACTTGTCCAAGGATTCGGTTTTATTTATATTTTTAATACAAACAACAACTATAAAAAAAATCTCCCACCAGGCCTTATAAAAACAAAACAAAAAAAAACACAAAAAAATCTTGTTTAATCCTATTTTTCAGGAAAAATTAAAACAACTTCTTATCCCTGACAGTACTTATCATTATCCTGAATACTAATGAATTTTATTTTATACTAATACGAGCCTTTTTTGTGGCATTTGGAAAACGTGGTTTATAATCCTTTACAACTTGGAGTACAGATTGATTTTGGTCTTCATTTATTGATGTTTATCATATATTGTGTTCATCAATGAACTTGCTGTCTCTTCAATATTTTGGCAGCGTAACAAATCTCTTGAAAATTTCCACAACCGCCATCGTGAAAAAATTATTTGAGACATTGTATCGAATTTGTTTTGGGCGATATAAAATTTTCTCAAAATATAAATTAGTTAAATCATAAGAATTAATCTGAAACGGAAAGAAATAAAATGAATTGAGGAATTGACACCAAATTTCATATCAATTACAATAAACACATCATAATCGCCACCAACCGAAAATTGCCAGAAATTGAAATATTTTCCCTCAAAATTTTTTTTGCATCTGTTTCAATGCATTTTATTTTTCAATGTATCCCTCGGAAATACTTTCCGTGCCACTATGGGACCCCCTGTCAGCAAACGTTTGAGAGATTAACAAGATTTGCTGGATTTGTGTATAGGGCAGTGATTAAAAACATTTGTTGGTTAATTTGGTGAAATTCCCAGTGAGACGTACCACAATGACTGACAGAAAATGAATGGAGAAGTCAGGTCTTCAATGAATTAATACTATTCATTATTCGACAGACTCGACGTCAAAGGCTAGTTAGGAAGCTTGATTTCCTGCTCATCATCTTCCTATTGAGCCTGTGAGGAATACCTCCTGATTTTGAAAGTAGTTGAGATGTATTTTCATCACATTTGATTCAGTAACACTAACAATACATCGCTGAATCAAAATGCTGCCCAGTGCGAGTATGACTCGCATAACAAAGGATGCAACCTTTGTTATCGAAGCAAGTTAAATAAAAGCTTGTAAAGAACAGTAATTCGAATGCTAGTTTTTCATACAGTTACGAAGTACGGATGTGACAATCGGAGTTTATTCGGAGACCATTGGAAACTAATCAACGTTCACTCTTTTGAAAAATTCTCATAATTAATAAAAGAAGTTCAAACGGGTTACCAAAATGTTGATTGTTTTGATATTAGGAAATTATCTATTAATCATTTTGGAATATATATGTTTAAACTGTTCATCAGCCATACCAAGTTACTGATAATTGGAGTTATTCTGAAAGCTTTCAATTAGCAGATGCTATGAAGCTCTAAATGGGCAGAAATCCTGAAAATATACTATTTTTATCCTTAACCAATTTCTCGAACTAATATTTCCATTTAGCTGAAAATGATCGCGTTTTTGCAACCGTCATTCGATTGGATTTCTGGGTATTCAAAATTTGTCTACGAAATTTTCTTACAAAATGATTCCATGTGTGCTATATTTTTATTGGCGAACAAAGTTGAAATTTGTGGTCGAGGTGGAAGAACAATTTATTTTGGAAGAAAAATGGGTTTACTTGCAATGTTGTGATTGAACCTGCATTTTTGAACTAATGTTGAATCAAGATTTAATTTTAGTCAGTTTCCATATACCTGGTGACAACGATTCGTGTATATTTCAAATGTAGAGTGGAGACGTGCAACAAACTCTCCATGATTTCGTGAAACATTCCTGGTACAATTCATTCTTGAGAGTGGTGTCAACATTTTCATCTTAAATCACACCCTGTATGATTTCAATAGTAATTCAAAGCTTTTCAACATCCTTAAAACAAGGTAAGGTTTGATAATATTCACCCATTAGATGACGTTTATTATACACAAATATCAATATTTTCGTCGAATATATAATACCAAATTAGGAATCTCTTCGGGTTGTTCCTATACAGGGTGCAAGCTCCATAACTTTTTTTCTATTCAAGCTATCGAATTGTTTTTTCAAACGATAATTCCGACAATGAGGCACACTCTAATTTTTCTCTTTATATACTGGATGTCCCAAAATAAAATACCCAACTTAGTTCTGTTTTTTCAGATGGCAACCCCCCATTTTTGGATTCGCCACTAAATTGTCGATATTACGAACTCGGGTTTCTCATACTCATCTGCAATAGTTTTTGACTTGTGCAAATTTAGGTATGTGTCAAAAATTCATAACTTCAGAACCATACAAGTTAACTTAACCATTTTTTTTGCAATTGATACCTTTGGCTTCAGCGCACCTTTTGAGGTGCAGGCAATGTTTCATTGCCTACTATGATTTTTGAAAATTGCAGATTACAAATGGCAATAACTCGAATTTTTCATTGCACCATTGCATGGCATTTTCCAAGAGATTTTTGCTAAAATAGGGTGTGTGGGGTGAAATATTCGCGATTTGTTGCAAAATAAGAAATGTTGATGATTTTTCCAAAAAACAAGGAATGTAGGCCGTTGTCGTGAGATTTGACACATCCATGAATTTGTTAAAAAAATATGTTTCAACAAAATGAAATTGTAATAGAAACAGAAGTATATCACAAAGGAAACAATTCTAGTAATCTCTAGAAGAACAGGAAGGGATGAATAACAGGCAACAATGTATAAATTTTTAGAAATTGCTCTAATAGGTCACCATCATATTCCACCCAACCTGCTAGTCTTCCAGTAAATGAGCTCCGAACTCTAGCAAGCATTGCTCCATCAGTTGAAAGGAAGGCTTCAGTGATCCTGTTTTTCATATCATCTGCAGTTGTTGAACGATCTCTGGAAACCCTTTCCTTCGCTTTCCCCCCCAGAGAAAGAAATATATAGGAGTGAGGTCTGTGGATCGCGCGGGCAAAGGAATAGAACTTTCTCCGCCTATGCAACGATTAACATATGGTTGATATAAAAATTATCATACTTTCCTATGGTTATGCACTGCAGCACCATCGTTTTGCAACAACATGGCACTTCTGGTGTTCAAATCCACTTCTTTTAACATTCTGAAAATATGTTCGCGAAGAAAATGTCAACACCTTTCACCGTTCAGCACACTTTCGAAAAAGTAGGGTCGAATAAAGTGATTTCCAATAATTCCTCTCCAAACATTAAGCGACCATCGCTTCTGGTGATCAACAGTCTTCAACTAATGAGGATTTTTGATTGCATAATAATGCATATTATATTTATTGAGCAAACCGTTGTTCTTAAACCTTGCTTCATCAGAAAACATAATTTTGTTTGAAGTATTATAATCCTCATCAATCATACCATTCCTTTGAATACAAAACGCAACTCTATTCCCAAAATAATAACCATACAATTCTTGCTGTAGGTTCAGATTTTTGGCCTCATCAGTGCGGAGTAGGCTGGTGACTACTCCGTACTAATGAGGGCCAAAAAGCCTGAAACCGGTATGCGGTGTGTTAGGCGGACCCGACATAAATTAAACATATTCGAGCTTATCAGAAAGAAACATTTGCAATCAATATCCATTTCTATGGAAGTTTGCATGGATTTTCAGGTGAATATCATTCAACGTTCTGCGAGGTATTAGCTAGGAAAGTAGTTGTTTTTCGCCTGTGTTGTTTTTCAATTTATATTGAATCTTTTGTGAAGATGACTTTGTGCATTTTCTTCATTTCTTATTCTCTATTCTGTCTTTACATTGTAGGGCTTCACCTTCTGTAATTATTTTATTTAGAATATTTTTCATTTCCTCCAGGGTTTTTTTGACTAGAATCTTGTGTGGAGCGTTTCTAGGTACGTAATCCTAAACAAAATAGGGAAATTAACTTGGAAACAATTGAGCAGTGAAAATTCAGGTTAAAATATTTAATTACCAAAATAAACCCCTAGAGGTTTCCCGATACTTTGTTTGCTGATTTTTGGGGCGTTTGGCTGAAACTGTTTTGGTAGAGCTTATTTGTCTCGCAACAAATTTTTTTTCGTAATTTTACGAGTTCAGGATTGAAAAGCCGCGAGTATCACGACGACGTGAATTCGGAAAATTAGGAAAAAATTGTTGCGAGACAAATTAATACCTAATTTACCCCTCAACGCAAAAACGAATGAACTCTGATTATTTTATGAGTGAATTATTGATTTGAGATCAAATTTAGTGAGTACAATGAATCGGTGTATCATCAATATATTCTAAAATGTTACACTAACAATAATACTATCAGAAATCTTATAAGAAACTTCTTGAGGGGAAAATGTGATTGAGAATATATGAATGAACGCTTTCCAAACCTTTTAATTTCAATATAAATTTTTCAATCATTCAGCTCAATGCAGCTTCCACTTATACCAAAAATTATACTGCTCTTCTAGAAATTTCAATAAAAACCAACTATAGAAAATTCGAATAGTTTAATATTGAATGAAAATAGTATCATTGAAAAATTAAGATAAGAGGAAGGCTTCCTACAATGTCGTGAAGAAAAGTTATTATGAATTTGTCAAGAATATATCATTGCGAAAATGGAAATTACGCTATAAAGACTTCTTGTATATCCTTCGTATTATATGCATTCAGTATTCCAGCAACAAAGTCAAAATAAATATCGTAATATTTTAATATTCTATTGAAGTTGTGGTATTACATAAATTGGTGCTTTGAATAGCACATTAGTTCCAGTCCCCAAATGTCTTGTATGAAAAGAGTATTTTAGGTTGATTTGTATCAATAGCATTTCAATAGCTTTTGTTGTATAATAGTTGACGCCTAAAAACCATGGCTGTGCATTTTCCTCGCAATTCAAGTCTAGGACTATCTATCGGTCTGGATAAATACTATTAATTTATGTTTATAAACTTCCACTGTACTTTTTAAACAACGATGATATGAACACTGTGATAAAGAGACCAAATTATAGATGCATATTCCAATTAAGAGCGAACATATGGATAATAAAAAGTTTTCAATGCACTGAGTTTTGAAAAAATCTTATCAATAAAGCTCTAGATTTTTCTTGCTCCAGGTACCTCAAGATGATGTGATTCTGGAATGTTAATTATCAGTCGAAGATAACGCAATTCGGAATGTTCAATGATGTACGAGAAGCAAATTGTTGTCAATTTACATTTACTTGCATTCAAGTGCAATTTATTATCGATACACTAAGATTGAACTATAATACAAAAAATTAAAATCATCAGCAAAACAAAGTTTCCTACATTGAATATCTTCACATTAATCATTATTGAATGATAGGAAGAGCAGTGGCCCTAGGTTTGAACCTCGAGGAAACCCTGATGTGGCATAGCATGGTTTTGATAGGAAACCATTGTAGCTCACATACTGATGTGGTAGGAGATATATGATTAGAAAAATAATGTTGCATCACTATCAAATCCAAAATATGCTCTCATTTTCAGTGGAACTCCATGATCAATATGATCAAAGGTCTTTGAAAAGTCTGTGTAAACAACATCTTCTTGTTTGTCTGCGTTAGAAATTGTGTGGGTAATGATAACTCAGTTGGTTACAGTTACAGTTGACTCTTTGTGGACAATTTCAGTACTTAAATTCATACTGATTATTATTCATTCATTGATTTTAATTAATAAACCATTATCTACTGGACCATGTGTTTATTTAATGCAACAATATGGTAACAAAAATATTGAAATATCATTTGCGCATCGGGAGGTCCTAGCTACATACAATAATTTTCTTGAAGATGTGCAAAACTCAATTCGTAGTGACAGCAAAAAAATATAGTCATACATACAATCGATCGTACAGTATTCCTGTTGAGATGGTATACCAGGATAACTTTTTTTCTAGTTTTCAATATATTATAAATGCATTTGGAGAATTTTTTGAGAGCGAATACTCACCTTTTGGTGGTAATAATTCAAGAGGCTGCTCAGGAGTTTTTGTTAAACCAATGATGATTATTTTTTATTTATGTTTCATCGAAAAGAAATACATGTAGAGCATGTCCATTCTTTCAAAACGGTTAGAGAAACATAATAGAAAATTATTGGTAAATTCCAATTCTATGTCATTTCTCGCAGGTCTTTGAGATTGTTATTTATAACCGAATTCATATTCAGTTTGTAGAGATCTTTCAAAGTTTTTCAGTAATCGTTCAACTGTAACCAACTTAGTTATCATTACCTACACAATTTCTAACGCAGACAAACAAGTAGATGTTGTTACACAGACTTTGATCATATTGATCACGGAGTTTCACTGAATAAGTGAGCATATTTTGGGTTTGGTAGTGATGCAACACTATTTTTCAAATACCACATCATGGTTTCTTCGAGGTTATAACCTAGGGCCACTCCTCTTCCTATTATTTAATAATTATTTATGTGAAGATATTCAATGTAGGAAACTTTGTTCTGCTGATGATTTGAAATTTTTGTATTATAGTTCAATCTTAGTGTATCGATAATAAATTGCACTTGAATGCAAGTAAATGTGAATTGACAACTATTTGCTTCCCGTACATCGTTGAGCATTCCGACTTGATAGGATGTAACTTTGTAAAAGATTCAGGCGTTATTTTCGACTGAAAACTAACCTTCAAGAATCACATACATCTTAAGGTATCTGGAGTAAGATATATCTAGAGCTTTATTGATAGAAATTGTAGACATTTTTCAAAACTCAGTGCATTGAAAACTTTTCATTATCCATATGTTCGCTCTTAATTGGAATATGCATCTATAATTTGGTATCTTTATTGCAGACTTCATATCATCCTTGTTTAAAAAGTATAGTGGAAATTTATAAATATAAATTACTAGTATTTATCCAGACCGATAGATTGAAAATAGGGCTTAGACTTGAATTGCGAACAAAATGCACAGCCATGGTTTTTAGGCGTCAACTATTATACAACAAATGCTATTGAATTGTTATTAATACAAATCAACCTAAAATACTCTTTCCATATAAGACATTTGGGGAATGGAACTAATGTGCTATTCAAAGCACCAATTTATGTAATACCACAACTTCAATGGAATATTAAAATATTACGATATTTATTTTGACTTTGTTGCTGGAATACTGAAACTATCTAGGATATACTTAGAAGAATGAATGGTTTTTATTTGATTTCTCATGTATTCAGACTTAAAATTTTGAAACGTTTTCTGTTCCCCTCATGAAAATTATTTAATAAAAAAAAATCTGCTGTAAATGGATTACATTTGTGGGTACTGAAACTTTTATTATTATTCATCCAAACATAGAAATACCAACCCTCTGTCGTCAATATGAATGAATGATATGCATTAACCATTTTTATTTCTTCTAACCATATATTGATACATGAGTTTTTTGTTTCCCTTAGAAATATATTTTTAAATAGCTAAAGTTCAGAGATTTTTCAGCTATACGTCTGGAATCCCATGCTGCTCGTTAAATTCTTATCAGACTACAATATATCGAGTTTTTAATTATGGAATGAAACTTTTTCCAATACCCTGATATATTGCCAGTGAAAGACATGGTATGTTGAATTTCAAAGGATCAAACCATATTGGTGAGTGTATAAATCTTCATGAAATACAGGATATACATATAGGAAATGTGAAGTTTACCCTTTTTTCACGTAATCTATCATTAAAAAACAAATATTCAAAGTTAAGGGTGTGCGCATCGCATATATTATCTTATTTTTTGAACTAATGATACTATATCAAAGTTTATTTGAACTTTTTAATGCAAAAGTAATTGACTACTTAGGTGCTTATTTCTTATTCCTATGTATAAATATAGCGTCCTAAGTTCCATTTGCTATAAATCCAAACTTTCTGCCCCTTCTAGTTTTGGACTTTCTTGTATATTGAATTCATTATGCCTTTTTGCCATGCTTCTGGAAGTTCTTCCTATTTTATTATATTGTTTATTATTTGTCCATATTTGTTAATCTTGAAAAGGGGTCTTTTATCGATTTTCCGCTTCTGCTTTGCATCTTTCCCATAATTAAAATTTTTTTCTTCTTGAAGCGTGTATTTTCAATTCGATCTTTAGATATAAGTGTATATCGAGTAATATATAAGTAATATTCTTTTTCTGTTTATAGTTTTTGATATTTGTGTTCCTAGGCGCCAATTCCTTGATTCTTCTTTACCACTCTTCCGTTTATATTACCCACTACAATCATTTTGTGTTTGCTTTTGTTTATTTCTTGTTATATTCCATTCGAGTGTTATATTCCATTCGAGTTTTCCTTTTAAAATTTATATCAACAACAATTTTTCGTTGACTTGGTTCGTTCGTGGTATTGATTTTTTCTTATCTTCTTCCAGAATTGAGCCAATTCCTACCTTTGCGTTATCTCCTCCGTCCACTCCTGACCAGTAAAGCCAATATTCTTTGGAAAATTGTATATTTCCGTTTCCTTTTTTTTTGTTTCTGTTATTCCCATATAATCGATATTTAGTTTTGAGTTCTCTATTAATTCTTCTTCCTTCCCGTTTAGGGGCTTCATGTTCCAATTTCCCAATTGTATTGTTTGTGTAATCCAATTGCCCTCCCTTCGCTCGATCCAACATTGTTTTCTGTTTGGTTATAGTTTGTTTTCCATTTCCTCCGATATCCTTGTGTGTTTGACCACTATCGACTTCTAGTTCTCCATTTTCGTCTCGATTTTTGGTACACCATTTCAGGTTTATTTTTGAGAACCTCTGTTTTTTCCTGTTAGTTAAATATATATCTTGTATACTTTCGATCCCAATTCATAAGCGTTTTCATGGCTTTATTTCCCTATTTTTCCTATACGAATTTTTTCATTGCATTCCTCATATTTTCCCTGTGGTTCGTGTCGATTGGTTGCCCTGTGACCACAATATTCCTGATTCCATGTTTCTCTTGTCTTTCAAACCGTTTCCTGCATTTCTCGCATATGTTGTTGAATTTTTTTATCATCTTGTTTTAATTTCTCATTTTCCTCCTTGATTTCTGTCATTCGTTTTGTTCGACTTCCCTCATATCCTTTCAGATTTTGTAGAGATCTCTTGGCGAATAAATTTCCTCCATTTTTTTCATATCGGTGTTCTATGCATTCTCTTGTTTTTTTAGAATGATATCCTCAGCTTTTCTTTAGTTTTCCGCTTCTTTTCGTCCTATGTTATTGAGTCAACAAACAGGCCTATTATTTACTGAGATTTTTTATTTGGCAAAAACATGTCGGCAAAAACATCGACCTTTTAAAAATGGCCGTAATATGTATTTTTTCTTCGCAAAAGCGACATTTTCAGCTATTTCCAACTGGCAGAACTACTTTGTAAATTGTTCAATTATCTACAATTTTTGTATGAAACATGTTTTTCCATTTCGATAATATACGAAAAATATGCTCATCTCGTATATCTGTCCCTCCCGATTCCTTACATATATTAAAAATCTTAAAAATAGCCGAAATACAAAAACAAACCGAAAATGGCAATCATTAGATTGACAGAAGTCATAATCATATTTATGATTGATGATGGTTGATGTTACAATTTGGGACGATCAATGTGTTGACATCAACCGATGGAAAAGAAAGTGCATCAGGTCAAAACGGAAACAGAAATTTCCTGAAACAGTGGACCACACCCACAACAAACACTATAGCTGGTAAACAGCATTCCTCCAGAAACTTTTAACGGTTTCAATATTTACAGAATGTTAAAGAAACAAAGCTCATTAGTAACAAGCTGTGAAAGATTTAATGGTCGTGTAAAGATCGTTATTTTTGTTTTACGGGCAGATGATGAATGAGGGTTGGCGGATGGGTGTTCCTCAGGGTCGTTTCCTGTCTCTGTGCGGTGCCAAGCTGTCTGGTTCACTACGAGGAGACCTGCTATATGATGGACCTCCACTTGAGTCGTTTGATATTTGTTTCGTTTGATAAGACTTGGGACGAGATGTTATTGGATTTTGTTCAGACTCCCCATAGTTTATTTTCGAATAGAAGGGAATACCATAGCTCGCAAGTATTTTCAAGCAAAAACTGAATGGATGATATAATGAACTTAAAGTGTGTCCCACTTTTTACGGAAACCTGCTTGAATCTTCTGTAATAATTATTGGAAAAGAACTAAAAAAAATCGGTTTGTTGAAGATATTGAAGATGCGTCTGAAGATTTCGACTAGTTCATCTTTATGACATATCCTACACGTCAGGGGCGCTGCAATATTTATTTGTAATAATAGAGGGCTAGGAAAGTTAAAAATCATTACAAATTCATCATCAGGACATCCAATATGCTTTCATGCTGGAATTGTTTTACGAAAAATGTATGTATTGGTAAAACATTTGATATTTTCAGGAATATTTTCAGCTTTACTCGCATCTTAATCATATTCTTTGAGATATGCAGTGGTTCAATTGTGGATGTTCTCAATATGAATACTTTCCAAGAATTAATCTAGAACAATGAATAATAACTGGAGTTTTTGTGTCAGTCTTAAAAGATATCAATATGCCCACCCTCTTCGGAAAATATGTTTTCCATATTATTGATCATTTGATTCCGAAATTGATTCTAGAAAATGTGTCACCCAATTCTTCCGGTTTTTCTGATGATCATGGAAAAGCGAATAAGATTTTCGTCGACAAAAATTAATCAAAGTCCTAGTGAATGCATCAATATTAACCTTCCTAATACTAACTGGGGTAATTTTGTACCCCAATTTGTTTTTTTTTTAATTAAAAAGTTTGATAATTTTGTTTCCGTCAAGCGCATATGAATATCCTTTCAGAAATGCTATTTAGACAATATTCTTGATTACATTTTCGAAGCAGAATTAGTTTTTAGGAAATACTAATTTTTTTATGGTTTTAGTGACTGGGGTACAAAAATACCCCAGTTCGCAAAACTCTTTTTCCATAGTTTTGAACAGGTATTTTCCTGCAATTTTTTTTTTCTTATTACGTCTTTTGTACATTCACCACCTTTGGCGGAGAGAACATCTGGCCGCTGTCATTTTTGTCCTCGCCAGAATGACAGAAAAACTAGAAATAAGTGCGAACCTTGTAAAAATTTTGTTTGTTTAGAGCATAGTAAAAAAAAGTATTTTGTGAACTGTGCAAAAATAAAAATAAAACAATTTTGTTTACTTTAAAAAATGTTACTTTATTTTATATTTTTTTAACTGGTTTTCGTTGCAAAATTTGTTGAAATAAGTATTTTGTGTACAAATTTGATTAATTGTGTTTAATTTCACATCAATTATAAGATGCTAAAATTTTTTTTTGATTATTAAATTAGCTGGAGTACAAAATTACCCCAGTTAGTACTTTACGGGGTGTGAAGTCAGTCAGTGTTAGGAAGGAAGTTATTTCTGGTAGGAAATCCTTTTCAGAACACGATTCTTCGCCTCATTCAATTTTATGAGTTCTAAAGTAAGACTGAATAAAAAAACAAACAATTATCTAAATAAAAAAAAAAAAAAAAATTTAAGCTCCTTTAACAATGTCTTTCATATGAAGTTCGATGTCCAGAATGTAAATTTCTGTTAAATTCAGGAGAAATTAGTTTTCTTCCAGAAATTTTTGTATTCAATATTCAGTTGAGAATTTTTCCATTCAACATGAACACCTTCCAAGAAGTGACTAAAATGTATATTTCATTCCCAGATTATTCTACATCTAATTTTCTCCTCAGAACTCTATTCTGATGAGAAGAGACGAGGATGTTAGAAAATATCAACATTTAAATAATGAAATTTTGGTGCTTTCCAACGATAGTTCTTTAACTTCTTCTGACCAGTTTCTATTCAGCCTTCTGTTCACGAGGAAAAGTTGATAAATGTCAGTAACTGTTTCCAAAATCATTGTGGAATGTTCATTAGGACACTTACTAAGGTGCATCCACTATCGTACATACTTTTCTGAACTAGGACGTTTGAAGTATTTTTGTATTAGATGGCTTGCCGCATTTCCATAGCTCAATGCCATACGTCCAGATATACGTTAATTTTTTTTGTTGATAATAAGCCAGTGCACCCGCCTCAGTCTCAGATTCGATTGAATTTTATTCAATTGGCTTTGGTTACCTTATATTTTTCGACATTGACTTTGAGTTTCCATTTGAATGAATAGTTCTGAAATAGATCCAGAAGATTTTCTGAAGCTCTGAAAGAGTCCAGATTGGCTGATCATATGGCGGTGTCCTCAGCGAAAATCGTCATCAAGATATAATATTTCATAGGTATATACGAAGGAGCAGGAACGGGCCTGGGGAATTCCAGATTTTATAGGATGTAACGACGAGAGTGAGTCATTGATTTCCGTTTATAAGGAGCTTTCGGTGAGATTGTAATATGTTTATTTGGTAGGGCATTTGCTTTTTCAGTTTTAACAATAGTCCCTTATGACAAACTTTATTGAACGCTGTTTTGTACGTCTGGAAAACTGAGTTATAGAACTTATTTTCTTATAGACATTCGCTGATGCTATTCACAATCCTATTGCATTGTTGTATTGTAGATATGTCCGTCTCTCTGTCATAGAAATTTTTCTATTGGAAATTTCACATACTGATTAAATTCATTGATCCGCAACTGATAGAAAAGTTTGGTAGACGATTTTTCCGTTTTGCAGTTGGTAATGTGGGGACTCATTTGAATTGTCTAATTATGTGGTTTCAGCAATTTTTTTGTCAGAATTTCATTACTGTTCTGGAAATATTACTGAGAATGTATGTCTAAAACACTCTTCCACCCTTTACACAGTGCGGCTTTTTATACCCCCCCCCTCCCCTGTTAACTTTTGAACGGTTCAATGGAAAAAAATGGAAAAAATGTATTGTATGATATCACCGATACTACTTTTTGAAACAAAAGACATTGTGATTGCCCGATAGATGGCGCGGGGGGCACATCAACTTCAAAATTTTAAATAGCATGGGGGTCATGTGGCACATCGATGAAAAGATCATTCAATTCTCTTTCCGAACATTTTATTTTTTCCTCATTCCGTTGATATGTGACTTTGAGGCTTTTTATGGTCTCCCCTTACAACTTTTGAACGGTTTGACGTACACCAATGACAAAAAAGTATTGTATGATATCACCGATACTACTTTTTGAAATGATAGACATTGTGATTGCCCGATAAATAGCGCGGGGGACCATATCAACTTCAGAATTTTAAATAGCATGGGGAGTCATGTGGCACATCGTTGGAAAGATAATTCAATTCTCTTTCCAACCATCTATTTGTTTTTATAATTTCGTTGATTTGTTTTTTCACAATGTGCATTTTAAATGTCAAGCATAAGTGTGGCCTTTTCTGCCCCTCCCCCCACCTGTTAACCTTTGAATGATTCGACGTAGAACAATGAAAAAAAAGGTATTGAATGATATCACCGATGCTACTTTTTAAAATGAAAAATATCGTGATTGCCTGATAGATGGCGCGGGGGGCCATCAACTTGAAAATTTCAAATAGCATCATGGGGGTAATGTAGCTCATCGTTGAAAATAAAATTCAATTTCCTTCCCAACCATCTTTTTTTTTAATTTCGTTCATACATTTTTTCACAATATGCATTTGGCAATTACGAAACTTCCGTCTCCTCCGAAATTGATTTTCGGCCAGCTCCACAGGCCCTATGAACAGTGCCAGTTCTGTTGAATTTTTCAACCAGCTTCCTCAAATACTTTCGAGTTATTGGATGACCAGGGAATTTTTCTTTAAAAATTATTTCTGCTGCATGGTAGTTCACACGGGCCTCACCAAAAATGTAGATTGCTTCACTTTTCTCTTGGATAGGACTTACACGAACCATGATAATGTTTCAAATTCAAAATAGAACTAGTAGAAGTAGAATTGAACTCTTCTTCAAATAGAAATGCGATAATATAAAGAGAAGGTAAGTACTTATATAATCATTGTTACATTAGGAATTTTTGAATATCAACAAAATAATTCAATTTCATAATGGGCATTTCTAGGTTACTGCTTGATTATCAGTTTTCTGAATCCGATAAATGATACCCTTTATAATTATGGTCATTAAAAATAAATGAGTTGGCTATTATTTGGGTCGTGTCGTGGTTTTGTAAACCCAGTTCAGTGAAAATCATTTAGTGATTTGAGTGTCTTTTGTTTACTTCAATATGGATTTTCCTCAACTATTACAATTACAAAAATTGGATCACTGTATGGATTAAATATTTCTACCTAATTAAGCTTTGAAAGGAATTCTGAAATGAAAAATTATTCAAGTGATGAATCTTTCTCGATTGACCGTATTCAGTATAACTCATTGCAATTATCTTTTCAACGGTGTACAACTCGACCTCTATTAGAGGCATAGAGGTCGAGTTGTTATGCCCCCAGCGCTCTTTGTCGAGTAATAGTAATGTTTCCTTTCTCAAAAAGTGGATCGGTAATACCATTCAAAATATTTGTTGTCCCATTGAAAACCCATTGAAGTTTCATTGTTCCCATATGAAACCGTTCAAAAGTTATCGAGATAAGGGTACCATTTAGATCCGCACTTGTGCTTGACATTTCACATGCACATTGTGAAAAAACAAATCAACGAAATGATAAAAACAATTAGATGGTTGGAAGGAGAATTGAACTATATTTTCAACGATGTGCCACATTACCTCCCCTGCTATTTAAAATTTTGAAGTTTGTGTGCCCCCGCGCCATCTAGCAAGCTATCACAATGTCTTTTACTTCAAAAAGTAGTATCGGTGATAACATACAATAATTTTTTTTTCTTTCATTGTTCTAAGTTGAGTCGTTCAAAAGTTAACAGGGAAGGGGTGGACTATTAAAAGCCGCACTGTAATATTATTAAATGGGGTCACAGAAAAACCATGCGATGCAGTGGTTTCTGACAAATCTTTGATATTTCATTCACAATCAACCTTTATTTTGTGGCTATCTACCGAAGAGTAGCCATAATGGAGTGTTTTTACCCGACTGTGCGACGCAAAGGAGGGTAATGTGTTTATCATGTTGTATGTTTGTTCCTTTGTGGCGCTCTAGAGACCAAACGCATGGGCAGATTCTGATGATTCTTTTAAATCTTGCAAAATTCAATATGGGGACAACCAGACGCCATATTGTGAATGAAGACATGACCGTTATAATCAAAATTCAATATGGTGACAACCAAACGCCATAGTGTGACAAAATTCAATATGGCGATAACCAGAGCCATATTAACTATGAAAACATAACAGTAATAATCAAAATTCATTCTGCCGACAACCAGACGCCATATTGTGAAAAAGTTATAACAGCGTAGAGCTTGATACATCAGTAATTGGCTAATTTGCTCGTTAGTTGGTTTATTTCGGTTTCAGTTACTATTTCGTTTTCGTTACATGTTTAATACACTATTACTTGAATATTTCAAAAAAAATCAATTAAGTACAGTCAAACTCGGCTATAACGAACGGCTTGATGACTAGAAATGGTTCGTTATAGAGGGTGTTCGCTATGAAGAAAATATGCAGTACATGCATCCTGGTAGTTTTTTTGCGTAAATTGACGACACTGTTAATTTTTTGATAACATAATCTCGACAAATGTGTGCATTTGCGCACCCACTGTCAGATTTTCTAATTAATTCCAGCTTAACCGACAATGTAATAGCATTCCTGCATGCTTTTGTAGTAGGGATATTTGTACAATGCAGTTAAACACGTACTAACACTACGCCATGTATCTAACGAATCCGTAACAGAGAAATAGGAGAATCCCACCGGTCGAATGCAGTCGTAAAATTTTGCAAATTATCGGCACTCGATTGAACAATCTTTTCTCGGTAGTTCGTTATAACCGAGTTTGATTGTATATTGTTAGTGACTGACATTATCCATCTACTTTGTTGTTGTAGTATATTCATTTGTTATTAGTGAAATCGTTCATGTACTCTTTCTAGTGCATGATTCAGTGCACATGGTGAGAGTTTGAATCTATTTGTTGTATATCTGAGTATTATATTACCCAAAATGCTATGAGTTCGAAAACGTCGTCGGTCGTATGCAAATCTTTCTCGTAAAACCAAAAACAAACCGACAAGAGAGTTCACGTCGCGAAACTCAGTCTCCGGCATTGCGACAGAAACGATTGCAACACGTTAGAGATCAAATTCGTCTAAGTTATAATAGCCAATCACCCACAAAAAATGTACCATCTTATAATCCTAACTGAGAAGTGTAAAATAAAAGAATAAAAATTAAATAATGACTTTACATTATTACCGCCATATAATCCCAACTAAATATTATGTTTTAAGAGGTTACCTATTGAACTTAATACTGTGAACAATCTCACGCAGTCGAAGGCAATAATATATCTTCATTTTGGATTAAAGAAGATGCCTCCGACTGCGTGAGATTGTTAACAGTTTTAAGTTTAATAGTTAACCTCTTAAAACATAATATACACTTTTCACGCAGTCGAGTTTTTTATTTTTCAAATTAACTTTTTTTATTTAACTACTTCTCACTAGATGGTGAGACTGATGCACTTCGCTAGATGGCAATAAGTGTTCAAGATTGTAAGATGACTGTCTCAATTTATAGAATCGTCATGACGAATTTAAACGAAAGGGTGGCGATAAGACCAAAAATATTCGATAGTTGGGTTTCTTGTAGAAGATGAACAAACCATTCTTGTAGAAGATAACAAAACTACTTTATGAAAAATGCGTTGCCTTTTTCGCTATTCTTCCTAAAAATAATCATTGTTGCGGAAATCCTAATACGCATGTAAAACTCGCACTTCGCCGCTTTTCCCCAATTTCAAAAAAAGCATATCGAATATAAATATTTCTCCACGATTGATAAAATGGAAGGTTATATGATACAAAACTCATAAAGGGGAAAAATGTTTGAAGTACCCAGATTTGACAAAGAAAAATCCCAGCCAGGGATTTATTGCTTACGTACTCGGAGGTCATAAGATCACACATGCTGAGCAGATTATTTTATGAGAGAGAATGAGGAAACTACTCACCTAAATGAATTTTAAAACAACCACAACTTTCAACAGAAACAACTGAAGTTGCCCAAAATTCATGTTTTCAGGTTTCATCATAAAATGACTGTACAGAAAATTGTTGTAATACTATGTGCTAACACTGGTAATCAGTTCAAATAACAATGGGAACAAAAATAAATAATCATGGCAAATTATGCTGAATTTGATTAATTATACATTAAATGTACAAATCATTTGATGGCCTGATTGGAAATCAGAATAACACGTTGATATTATCATTTTAACCGTAGAGTATGTTTGAAGAAACCGTCAATTACAACAATCTTTTGTATATAACACAGGATGTTTTCTTCGATATTATTCCCGCTGCTCTGACACTATTTTAAAGTTCGATGTCTCCGAGAAGCTTTATTTTACTGTCTAAATGCCATATGTTTGTCTCCACCAGACGATGTGGCACCAGCCCCTATTTCATAGTCGCACGTATGGGGTTTTGTTTAAGAAGAGTATAAATAAACACTTTTTATGTACATTGTCGGGAGGAATGTCCTGGGAAACATTGGAACACATTTAAACTAAGATGCATATTTTATACATGTATTTGAGCGAATAAGCTGGAAATGGAAAGAGATGGAAATCTGCAGGCTGTGTAATCTCATCCTTGGAAAATATATTTAGTATTTTCAGATAATGGTCGAACTTTTTCATCAACTGAATTTTACTGTTTTGCTCATTCATATGAAATCAATCTGAAAACATCGGTTCTTTACTATCCACATTCTAATGGGAAGGTAGAGCTCCATATTCGAATTGTCAAAGATTCATTTTCAATAGCACTTCACGATGGAAATGATCTTTTCTGGCTATCCTTTACTATAATAATACTCCTAAAGCTGATGGTTTACCCTCACCTTCTAAATTATTGATGAAAATATACATTCGAACTCCAATTCCATTCATTCAGAAAAGCTTCACATTAAGTCAACAAATTATGAAGAAATAAAACAAAAGTTGGAAGAAAGACGGAAGAATCAACAAATGTACTACAATCGAAATGCAAGAAATTTGACTTCAAATTGAAGATGAGGATGGAAAATTGCACAGGCGAAATCATCAACAAATCAAGCCAAGTCAAGTGGTTTCCATCAGGAACAAAATATGTTTCCGCGAGTTGATGCTAATCCTCACCTCAATGTCATTCAACAACATTCCTAAGAGAAATGAAGTAAACACAGAGGAAGTAGTGGCATGAAGCAGACTTGGATGATTTCCGAATAACCAAAGAAGCAGCAGAATACTCCAAACACCTCGTTATATTAAGTTTTTATTGAAAACTTGATAACTTTTATGACAGTTTTCATTATTTTTTGTAATTGAAATACTCTCCATTGGTATTTTAAGTGATAATAATAATTTAAAAATGATTGAATTCAAATCTTCTGTAGTATTTGAATGAAAGGAAGTATTTCTTGGAATATATGAAATCATTTGAAATACTCGAAGAATTTGAAACACTTGAATGTATTGGAGATACCCGTATGTATTTCATGTTTTGAATACTTTCTAATTCCATTATCTCCTCTACAACAAACACCTTGGAATAACGAAAGGATCTTTCCAATGTAATAAATTCGAGAAATCTTTCAGTATTTGTAACAGTTGAAGATGAAAATGCCATAAATATCAGATTTTTTCATTCCTTCTCGAGTTCTGGTACGGAAATCGAAAAAGTATTTCTGCAATAACGTCTAGTTTTCAAAACAACGATGAAAAATAAATATTCAGTGGATATAAGCAGACATTCATTAATTAATTTATCAGGAACTTTTATGAAATAGTATCCCAAATTCCCAGAAGTATATATACCGGGTGACCACGAGGTGAGGTACGCCCCCCCCCAATTTTCCTATAGTTTCAAAGATACAGGTTTCAAATTTGGTACGTCTATATATTACCCCAATACGCATATTCTGACTCCATTACCGAAAATTCACCACTTCCGGTTTTACCGGAAGTGACCCCAAACTTTTTTTTTTCAAATGACATTTCGTACATTTTTTTTCATTATACGGAAGAACACGCAATTTGTGATAACACTGTTCTTCAAAATTGGAAACCGGTTGAAAAATGGCGAAGATACAGTTGATTGTTCAATCGAACAAACTTGGCCATGAACATCAAACTCAAATCATCACAACTGACGAACGGCGTCAGCATTTACGGGAGGAAGATTCGAGGTTAGATACAGCTGAAAATTGAGCTTCTTATGTAATTGCAGCAACCATATTTTCCAACAATTATAAAAAAATTCCTCAAAACGGAGTAGTACCCATAAAGAAATGCTCACAACTGCCATTTCTCAAATGGCAACATACTCTTTTCACATTGTCATGTTGAAAAATGATGAATTATCAGATTACTCGAATGAAAAGATTTGAAGAATTCCGAAAGGAACCAGAAATACAATTAGGTTTCAATATAAGTGAATGTTCTTCCACGAAGGCGGGTTTGAACATAAGAAAGCTAAACAAAAAAGCATAATTTGTCAAAAAAGTGACAATTTGTTCTACTTATTCAATACAAGAGAATTGTAACTTGTTGAAAAACATTCCGATGGCGCAAAAATATACTAGAAATTAAAAAATAGATTTACTGCTAATTTATGGCGAGTGTAGAAAAATGCAACTGCGGCTTGCATTCTTTACAGTGAACGATTCCCTCTCAGACAACGCCAACTAAGTAGAAACTATTTCGCACGTTTGGAAAGGCAATACAGGATAGAACCAGATGACAATGTACATGATCAGGATAGTTTTATTATAGATGAAGAGACGGACACCAATGTTTTGGCTGTTGTTTATGCAGATCCCACCATATCACTTCGACAAATCGAACATGAATTACCAGTTGGACGAGAATCAGCTCCAATAATTCTAAAAAAACATAGGTTTAAACACTATAAATATCAGATACATCAGTCCTTCACGAAAATGATCATCAAAGAAGGGTCCAATATTGCAATTGGCTAATTGAGAACCACATAAGGAACCCAAATATGACGAGAAACATTATATTTTCCGACGAATCAAGATTAACGAATCTTGGTATGTTCAATAGAAATAACACCAGATACTGGGCAAGTGAAAACCCCAAGGGAATTTTCGGGAACGCTTTGGATTCAACGTGTGGATGGGTCTGATAGGATCTCGAATCATTGGTCCCATAATATTCGATGGTATGTTGAATGAGCAACGCTATTTGGGATTTCTACGGAAAGAAATAGAAGGATTCATGTATAATTTACTTTTCGACGTCTACCAAAATATGTATTTCCAGCAGGATGGTGCACCTCCCCATAATTTCCGAATAGTAACCAGTTACCTAGATGAAAAATTCCCAAATCGATGGATTGGCACGAATGGTCCTACAAGATGGCCTCCGAGGTCACCAGACCTCACGCCACTGGATTTTTTCATATGGGGTTACCTGAAGAACAAGGTTAACTCTTCTACTCCTACATCAAGGAAGGATTTGGAACATCGCCTTAGAGAAGCAATTGCTAGTATAACTCAAGCTCAGTTAAATAGAGTTATGGAAGCAATAGTGAGACGTGAAATTTTGTGCAGAACATAATGGAGAACATTTTGAACAGTACTTGTAAATCTGTTTTTCATTATTTTGATTTTTGTTGAAGTAGTAAGTGACCAGAACCAACAAACAATTTACTTCTTTCTTTTTTTTCGTTCAGAAATTAGTTGACTCAAATGTTAGAAATTGGAATAAACATCTAATATATTTTTTTTATCTGTATATTTTTATGGTGGAGCAGTTCCAATTCATGAGTTTTTAGTCACTAGTAAGAAGTCATAAGAATGTTCGTTAATGGAATATTTATTCCAACAACGATCTTTGAACTGCTGTATGAATCCACCATCAATTACGATTAGCATACGAGTAATGAGAAAAAAGTTCGCTCCATCGCCGTAAAATGTTTTTCGACAACTCACAATTTTTTATTATTCAGAATGTACCGCAAATTTTCACTATTTTTTTTTTAAATATGATTTTTTGTTTAGCTTTCGTAGGTTCAAGCCGCGTCTGTTTAGGAATATTCAATTTTGAGAACACTCATAATGAAACATCCCGTATCTTCGATTCCTTTCAGAATTCTCTGAAGCTTTTAACACGATTATTTGTATAATTCATAACTTTTCAATACGACAATGTGAAAAGAGTATGTTGCCAGTTGCGAAATGGCAGTTGTGAGCATTTCTTGATAATTGTTGGAAAATATGGTTGCTGCAATTACATGAGAAGCTCAATTTTCAGCTGTATCTTACCTCGAACCTTCCTCTCGTAAATGCTGACGCTGTTCGTCAGTTGTGATGATTTGAGTTTGATGTTCATGGCCAACTTTGTTCGATTGAACAATCAACTGTATCTTTTCCATTTTTCAACCGATTTTCAATTTTGAAGAACAGTGTTATCACAAATTGCGTGTTCATTTGAAAAAAAAAGTTTGGGGTCACTTCCGGTTAAACCGGAAGTGGTGAATTTTCGGTAATGGAGTCAAAATATGCGTATTTGAGTAATATATCGACGTACTGAATTTGAAACCTGTATCTTCAAAACTATAGAAAAATTGGGGGGCGTACCCCACCTCGTGGTCACCCTCATGTTCCCATATCTAAATAGTCTGGTTTCCAAAATAAAAGCAACTTTCTATAAAAGTCGGATTATTTTGCCATATCATGGAATACGTCATTATGAAAATTCGACAATTAGTGCATCAATAATAAAACGTTTGCGCGTTCATTACCAAAAATTTTATCGAAAAAGAATCAAAGTGGAAGGCAATAACTATTCAACGGAAGTTTTGATGAAATTGTTTATCTCCATGGTCAATGTGATCAAAATATAGCGAGAACATGCAGAGGGTTCTGTAGTGTATTGAAGTGTATGAATGATAAAATGACGAACTGATTGTTCAAAGAATAATTAATATACAGGGAATTCCAAACTCGATGGCCTATTGGACGTTTCTGGAGATCTTTGGAATAAATATTCGAAATTTTGTATGCTACGATAAGAGACTGCGATCTAGCTCTTAAAAATAGTTCCACGGTTGCAGTGTTGCCACATGTACTCGTAACTATATCAACTTTCGAATTTGAAATGGAACACCCAGTATTTTATTCTGTTTTTGGATTCTACTGACGAATACAAATAACTTTTACCGAACATGTCGTACACCTTTCTCTACCGTTTATTGAATATTGTTTATTTTGTAATTGTACAGGACTCAAATTCAACTTTCCCCAGAAAGTATTGAGTAATTTCATCGAATGATTTAACCATATTTTATAAAGGGTGTCTGAAAAACTTATTCTTGTGGGTGATTAGAAAACACAGCCATAAGTCATTTCATTAAAATGGGACCCCTGTATATTATACCTTATTCGGATTCTACTGAAAAATTCTAATAACTTTCACCAAGCATGTCCTATGCCTATCTCTCACCGTTTCTTGAATAGTAATCGTTTTTTTTTTATTGACTATCGAAATGAGTACAAATCAAAACAAAAAAATGAAAAGTCAGATTATTAATGGACGTTTTCTCGAGTATGACTCAAACCTATTTCCAAATTTTCCTGAGATATATTTTTAATCAATCTTTGCTAAAACTGAATTGCTTCATCTGAGAGTAAGAGAAAAAATCAATTTTCAGCTGTATCTCCAAAAGTATAAACATTTTGAAGCGAATCATTTCAATTGGGTAATATTACCTATCCCGATTTGTTATACTGTTTGATGAGAATGGTAGTAGTGTGTGAAATTAACAAGAAGTGATTTTCATGATGTTTCTGTCAAAATGGATAATAATACAAAGTCAAATGCAGATATTTTAAATTTTTATAGAAACTTGCTTTAGGTAGGTATAGGAACATGCACATCATTTGAAAGGAATTTAAATTTTCTTTCAGGATATTTGATAATATATAGGGTGTTCCATTTGAAAAAATGTAATTTTCACCATTCTTGCATCTATCGGAAAAATCATAAATTTTGAACTACCCTGTATAATGGAGGACGAGTTTTCTCAGACATAACCGATGCACAGAACATTGGTAAACTTCACCCAGAATTTCAGCTTTGTACGAGTCCAAATACCGCAATAATAAACATTTAATTGAAGCTATGTTTTGCACAAAAAATAAGGAAATCAATGAATTTCTCGAAAACTGCTTGAGATAGGTAAATAAAAATATTATACGTAAATGATTGTAGAGCAATAGCAAAGCAAAAAATGCAATAATATACAAGATGTTCCATTTAGAATATCAAAGTTGTTTCTTCTTTTCAATATAAGCGGCAACCCCGCAGCGCTCAAAATATTTCAGATCGATAGAGCAGAACTAATTATTCAAGAAACCAGATTTTCAAAATTTTCCTGTTTCCCGTTCTCCAGAAAAATCTGATAGGCCATCGAGTTTGGGACACCCTGTATATATATATATATATATATATATATATATATATATATATATATATATATATATATATATATTATATATATATATATATATATATATATATTTATATATATATATATATATATATATGATATATAATTCCATTCCTAAGTAACAAATAATTGATATTTCATAATGTCATTCCAATTTTCTATATTAACATAAGAATGTTTCCTTATGTTTGGTTTGTCAATGAGCAAAAAATATTTGTCTACGCCATTGGTGGGTGCCTGTAGGTCTACCATAATCTACATGTGATTCGAATCAATTATATTTCTTTCAGAATGCGTCCGTTGACAAATGAGTGAATGGTGAATTTGACACCGACCGAGAGATAAAATACTAGAACGGCTTTATTTAAAGGAAAGTCGACATCTTTCTTGGAAGCTATTAATTCCTAAATAGATCTGGTGAAACGGAAGTGCTCATATTTACAACAATCGAGGGACATCTGCGAAAACTTTAAGCTTTCAACGATTCTAATGAATTGGAACGAGGAATCCCGTTCCAGAATAGATTTTTTCGAGGTTGATATGAATTAGTGATGAAACTGTACGGAACTTACATTTTTATAGGCGGAAACAGCTTGGAATTCCAAGACGTTCCAAATAAAAACTCACCAAATTCAAAATACATTTCATCAAAAACTCCAGCGATAACAAATATAATATGAGTGAATTAATATCTCAACAATAGTACTGAGAAACCTCAAACACGGAACTGATATGGTTTTTAAAATTTCCACATTAAATGTAATACAGTAAACATTCCAATAAAATATTTAAAAAATAGAATCACCATAATACATTTCATTATTTCTCATTACCAAAAGTACTTCATCAATTTACAAAATAACGACAGATTTTTGGTCCAAATGCACTGAAATGACAAAAAACATCGCGTGCAACTCAGTACACGTGGAAGTGAAACTTCTTTGGCGATCTGAACCTCGATTTGTAATTATATCGTAAGGGGTAAAACGGCAGAGAGGTCTAAAACTTATAACACCATTGAATTTCATTTCTTACATAAGGATTCTTGAGCGCTTTGAAAAGAAACAAAAGCGAAAACAATTTTTTTTTATGCTAGAGATACCCTCATCAGTACGTTGAAGAAGTCCAAGGATGAACAATACTGGTAGTAAACGACAAATCAACGGAGTCAACAAACAGAAGCCAGCCGCACATTTGTGGTTTCGGTTAGCAGACCCTGCATTCCAGGGCAACAACCAACGTCACCACGGAGGCAGCTTGGCACCCGAGTCCAGGTTTATAAAGATGAAAGGAAGGAATATCGAGGGGACTGTTAAAAACAAACTGAAAGAAATGTAATGGACATATAATTCTCTATAACCCTACACTCAGATGTCAAGCAGGTAGCTATAGCTGCCTCCGTGGTGACGTTGGTTGTTGCCCTGGAATACAGGGTCTGCTAGACGAAATCACAAATGTGCGGTTGGCTTCTATTTGTTGACTCCTTTGTCGTTTTCTACCAAGTGTTGTTCATCCTTGCACTTCTTCACCGTACTGATGAGGGCCGAAAGCCCGAAACACGTGTTTACGGTTAACACTTTTCTTTGAGGGCAATTTCCATTGAATTTCCCCGATATATACAATTAACTTTGCAAGTACGTACCATAACCTATATGTGGCAATCCGAGTACAGAGGACTGCTTGTATCACACATTATTTTAAAAACATTTTGTTTGTATGGGTGCCTTGGGCTTTTTTCCCATGTACATGATTTCTGGACTTTAGGTGTTGTTTTTAATTTCGTTGGTCTACGTGATTCGTTCGATTTGAGAATGTCGGAGTGTGGTTTGATTGATTGGTCGAGGAGTGGGAGTGTGTTTGTGGTGTTGTTTGACTAGGGTGTCTTTTTTGCCAATGTGTTATTTATATCTCGTCTATCATCAATTGCATTTTTGTTCTTCTTTATGTATATCATTTCTTTAATAGCTCTTTTTTCTTGATTCGTTTCTATCGTTAAGATTTTGGTTTCTGGAAAATTGGGGTTGTGGTTGTCTTGTATTATGTGTTTGTTGAGCCTGTACTTGATTTTTTCAGATATTTATGGCCATTGATTCTATTGCACAATAATTGTGATGTCATACCGATATATTGTTTTCCGCAGTCGTTGCAAGGAATGCTATAGACGAGATTTGATTGTTTGAGTTTTGGGTCCCTGCTTTCGAGAGGGGTGTGAAATTGTTTAAGTGTATTATGAGATTTATGACAAACTTGGAAATTATGCTTATTCAGGATGTTTCTTATGTTTTCCGAAAGACCGTTCACATATGGAATTGAGATATAATTATTTTTATTCATATTAGGGGTATTTTGGTTGTTGTTGTATAATTTTTGCGTTCTTTGTTTGATGATTTTGTCGATAAGATTATTTGGGTAGCTGTTGTTTTTAAGTGTTTCTCTAACTTTATTGAGACCATGTGCCTTTTGTGTACCATTCTGTTTGTATTGTGTTGTCTGTTCTGATTAGCGTTAGGTCTAGAAAATTTATCTTGCCGTTTTCTTCTGATTCAGTGGTGAACTGTAGTTTGGGGTGAAATGAGTTGAAGGCATTGGTGATTTCATCAAGTTTGCAAATTAAATGTATAAGTAGAGAAGAACATGTTTTAATTGAAACCGGTCCCAGATGGAATCTAAAT
Organism: Gonioctena quinquepunctata; assembly: GCA_018342105.1. Lineage (NCBI taxonomy): Eukaryota > Metazoa > Arthropoda > Insecta > Coleoptera > Chrysomelidae > Gonioctena > Gonioctena quinquepunctata. The sequence continues at coordinate 60,451 of JAFIRS010003870.1, read as the reverse complement.
CCCAAGAAAAACCAAACAAATATATATATGTAAATATATATATATATATATACATATATATATATATATATATATATATATATATATATATATATATATATATATATATATATATATATATATATATATATAAATATATACATCTTGCATACAATACTGCGTCCTTTCAGAAAGCGTACGTTACTGCGTCCACCAGAAATACGCTATCTAGGTCAATTCTGATAGAGTATACTGGTTCTACACAGAAAATCCTACTCAAAGCTGGTTTCAGATTATCGAAAACTTCAAAAATAAAAAAAAGTATGCCTATATAATATTGCGTCCTTTCACCATCGTATCATTATCACGTCCGGTGAATAATTTGTTTTCATATTTAGTATGATATACTGCATCCAATTTGCATAATATATTTCATACTCAGCACGATACGGCATCCTGTTACCATGTTTTATTACACATTTTTATCTAACTCGCTTCGTTCATATGCTGTGATTCTTTACGGTTCAAAATTTGTAATCCATTTTTGGAACACTTGCCGACATTCGATTGAGCTGAAATTCGGCAGGTGATCATAATTCTAGTAATGCATTATGAAAGTTTCGTTGGAAAAAAAAACAAAATGACGGCTCCAAGATGATGGACAAGTTTTGTGATTATGGTACGATTCGATTCAAAATTGGTATGTATGGGTTTTCAGGGACGAATAATGTGAAATTTCTGTCAAAATAAAAAAATTCAGGATATCGGACAAGTTTTATGATTATGGTCCGATTCAATTAAAAATTGGTGTGAGGATTTCCGGGGTCGGAGATTATTAATTTTTTGTCGAAATTTATGAATTCAAGATGGCGGCTCCAAAATGGTGTAAGAGTTTTGTGATTATGGTCCGATTCTACTCAATATTTGTGTGTGGGGGTTTTCGTAGTCGAAGATTATGAATTTTCTGTCAAATTTTAGGAAATTCAAATGGCAGCTCATGGAGTTACTGTTAGAGGAAAAAAAATGGCGCTTCAAGATGGCGGACGAGATTCAGGTTTATGGTCCAATTTGATTCAAATTGGTATGTGGGAGTTTTCATGGTTGAAGATTAGGAATGTTTCTTCAAAATTCATAAAATCAAAATGGCGGCTCCAAGATGGCCGATAATCTCTGTCTTTATGGTCCGATTCTATTCAAAATTGGTATGGGGGGTTTTCAAGGTCAGAGATGAAGGATTTTCGATTAACAAACCCAAGATGGCGGGCGAATTTTGTGATTATGGCCCGATTCGATTCAAAATTGGTATGTCGGCACGACTCAATGTCGGCCCGATTCGATTCAAAATTGGTAAGTCGGGGTTTTTGGGGTCGGAGATTACGAATTAAGTCGAAGATCATTAATTTTTAGTTGAAATTCATAAATTGAAGATGGCAACTCCAAGATGACGAATGAGTTAATCTCTAGATAGTCTCCTCATTGAAGGACTAGATAGCTCAGAACTTACAGGAAAAAAGGCCTCATAATAACGATGCTTTAACGAAAATGCATAGGTTAGGACGTACGTATTGAATTGAATCTATAAGTCACGGAATAACCAACGTCACACATCCAAAGCAATTATTTTTTACTTTTTAGTGCATTTGACTAGAAGCTTGTCCTCAGAAAGATTTTTCATTAATTATTTTATTTCTGTAATAAATTATGGAAAAATCCTCAAAAAAAGGAAATAAAAAAAAATACCTCTGAAGTAATAAATAAAATTATTCCTCATCGTAATCCTAAAGTTACTTTTATAGTATGTAAACCCTGATATGTTCTTTCTCGAACAATATCTCGTCATCCTGATGAATAGTAATAAATAAATTATTTAAAAAATTTGATTAATCCTATTATTGTAATTAATCAGTTTTGTTCCCTAAATTGAGTATTTTCTGATGTCTTCAAATGATTAGGCCATTAGGTGATGTCTTCCTTCACTTCCATTATATGTATAACTACACATAAAAATTATCATAATTGCTGGGGACCAGTCATGGATGATATGATAATGAAAGATGGTGTTTAATTACAGCAACAAAAATATGACAGATACAACACGAATACACATCTCCGATCCCAGCAGACTATTAAATTTCCAGAGTTCTTTGAATTATTTGAAATTTACTACTCGAAAACTATTGAATATTGGAAAAATGTAGAAAATTATATAATTATCCAACGTTCCATAAAATTCACAGAGTTTTGGAATCGTTTATGTTGTCATTATGTATTTGTATTTTTTGTGCTCTTTCAGATAGATAACCACAACACAAATTTTCCTTATCTCATCACTTACCTGTTATGGTGATACTAATTGAGAGAATCAAACTATAGTTAATATGACGTCCTTCTCTTCGGAAAATTAATTCCTTGCTAATCAAAATTTATTCACTCAATTTTCCAAGAAGTGTGGGGCCTAGGCTCGCCATGTGTTTAGGCCGACAGGGGGTGATACTTGTGACGATCCCAGACATAGCTGGGTAAAGTCCATGTCCCCTCTCAGTTAACATCGTAGCATATCTAGTAGCTTTTGAAAGAAAGTAAGCGGCGGATATGGTTGATGCGAGAGAAATCTTGCTGATATTGGAATTCTCCTGTTGACATGGGTATGCAGGGGAAGAGGCCCCCCCCCCCCGATAGGCTTGCCGTTGCCTCGCCACAAGGTGTTGGACTCTGGGGGACAGGGTGATAGATAGTTGACCAATGAAAAACATACCGTATTCGGTAGAGACGAGGAAGTCCTTTATCTATGGGCACTGATGATTGTATTCTTTGCTGACTTGGCGGGAAGAGGCGCATTTACTCTCTCGGGTACTGACATCCCAGAGCCAGTAGACTCATCAGGCGGACCCACCGTGGCTGAAATGATTCGGTAGCAGGATAACCTAGCGCGTTGATCCAGCGTATCCGGATTTCCATAGTGTGGGGAAGGGTTAGGTACTCACCAGCTTGCTGTTGTTACCACTGTACATATTGTTGCAGTGGAAGTAGTGTATTCGTGACTATGAAAACAGACAAGATTTGGGAAAAAAAACTGATTGAGCTTACAGAAATAGTACGATGTATATATAAATAAATTAATAATTTTCGAAAGATTCGTAAGTAAATACATTTCAAAAGGGTAGATCATAGGGGGGTTGATATGGCTCTTCAGCCCCTCCGTACCTCGATCTGTGAGGTCTTTTGTACATTACCCTTCATCTATTCAAGACCCGGGATTCCGAAACTCCCTGCAAAGCGTATCATTTTCCTGGGAGCTAAGTTCCTGGTGGATAAGATCGTTAGTATAACTTCTTCGAGAAACTCAAGCCATTTGCAAAACAGCACTTGGTAGTCGCAAAGCAAGTGTTCTGCAGTTTCAGCGAAATTCTCGCAGTGACGGCACAGTTCACTGTCTGATTTCTCCAGTTTTTTGAAGTGATACCTCAGAGGACAATGTCCGGTGAGCAGTAGCAGTTTCAAGTCTTGCTTGTCCAACTCGAGAAGCTGTTCAGCTTTCTTTGGCGATGAGCTCGAAAGCTTTTTCGCTCGTCTTCGCCCTGGAACCTTATTCCAGTGGATTTCAATTTTGTCAGCTTCCCAGCGCCGAAACTCTTTCTTGATGTGGGCTGAAAATATCACAGAAGGGTTCTGGGCCAGAAAATTGGGTATTTGCCCCTTCCAAGGCTGTTCGCTTCCGCATTGCCTTTGATTTCTTTGCACCCACATCAGAGTAACCTGATTATTCGTAGCCAGTTGTCTTAGGGAGAGTTTGAAGTCCCAAGTCAGTTTAGACTCACAAGTGTGTGACTTTAGAGCTTTTAGTGCTGCTTTTTCAAAGAGTAAAACAGAAATAAATTCTCTGGATACTTCAAAATACAACAAAATATCACGATTCCTAAATGAATAAACTTGTTTCAGATAGTCGTCTGAAAAATAAGGAATAAAATCTCCATATTAGTCAGTTTCAGAATATATTTACATTTTTGCAAAATATGTATTTTGTACAAATACCTTTATCTTCGCTCAGTCTTTGTTTTCAAATGATTGTGAGTATTTCACCTTCGATTCTTCACATTCATATCTCTTCGAGGGAAATATTTCATTTCTTTATGTTTTCGAAAATATTATGTTACAATTTTTTTCTGATCTGCTGTCCATTCCACCAATATTCTTTTAATTCCTCTTTCAATGTTTTTTTTTCATTTTTAGTTTTCTAACCTCAGTCACACTATCGATCTTATTATCTTCTAAGGAGTATTCTTCCATTCTTCCTCACAAAACTAACAGTGAGTAATATTCTCTTTTTTGTTGATGGAAGGTAATCCAAAAAAAATGTTCTACAGTGAAAAAGAGGAATTTTTTGTGGCATAAAGGACAAATTATTAAATTAAAGAAAAAAAAAGCATCCTCACGTGGGAGTCGAACCCACGACCTTTTGATTTCTAGCCATACGCTCTACCATCTGAGCTATTCGAGGACATAGGAATCGACACACACTCGTGAACCCTTTTCTTCCATAATTTAATATTCATGTGAGAAATGAATCGAAAATCCAAACGTACTTATCACTGGCCGTCGAGATCCATTACCTGTCACTCAACTTCATCGACATTCGAAAATTTCAGTAGCGATCTAAGCAGATGATATCTAACCACTGATAGATTTAGCCAAATATATAAGGTGAAAGTGGAAATATTGTGTCCGAAATATATATGAAAAATAGGGGAATTTTGTGGCATAGAGGACAAATTATTAATTTAAAGAAAAAAAGCATCCTCAAGCGGGAGTCAAACCCACGACCTTATGATTTCTAGCCATACGCTCTACCATCTGAGCTACTCGGGGACATAGGAATCGACAAACACTCGTGAACCTTTTCTTCCATAATTTAATATTCATGTGAGAAATGAATCAAAAATCAAACTGGCGGTCGAGATCCATTACCTGTCACTCAACATCGTCATTCAAAAATTTCAGTAGCTGATCTAAGCAGATGATCTCTAACCACTGATAAGATTCAGTCATATGAGGTGAAAGTGGAAATATTGTGTCCCAAATATTTAATGAAAAAGGGGGAATTTTGTGGCATAGACGACAAATTATTAAATTAAAGAAAAAAAAGCATCCTATGTCCTCGAATAGCTCAGATGGTAGAGCATATGGCTAGAAATCATAAGGACATGGGTTCTACTCCCACTTGAGGATGCTTTTTTCTTCTTTAATTTAATAATTTGTCCTCTATGCCACAAAATTCCCCCTTTTTCATTATACATTTCGGACACAATATTTCCACTTTCATACTCTACAATATTCAGTTATATTCCCGTAAGTAGATATATTTTCATTCGGATTGTTATCTCTGGAGTGGAGGGACGACTGTCAATTTCGTCATTCAGTCTTCCAGTGCTTCTGGGTGTAGAAGGTAGGGTTTTGTTTTGATCCCTTGATATTGGATTCTCGTGGGTAGAAGGTATTTTCTCATTGTGTTTGCTAGGGCTGGACGAAATATTCAAAAACTCATTGGTCGTGATTTGAAAGAAGTTGAGAGCAAATATCGAAAACGATTATTTTTTTACCTGAAAATAAATGATGACGAAATAATAGAAGGAAAAATGTGCTTTTTCTGAGATGAGTAGGATCCAAATAATGCGAATGATACGGGATAAATTAAAATATGAACTTAATAACTTGTCTATCGTATTGGGCTAAATGTTGGATCTGCATCGGAGTCGCCCACATGAGAATAATGCTATGCCAAAACTTCCGTATGGCATGCTCCAGTTCACTTTTGGAGCATGCCCGGCCTTGAATATAAACACTTTGGAAAAGACTGCAGTCTACATAAAAAGTTAGAGTTACCACCTCACAATGCTGCAATTAGTCAACCAAACTATCGGAAAGCAATTTGTGAATTTTCACACATATGTAAAGGTTCTGAATAACTCAATTTCTTGAAAATTAATAAAAACTCTTGCAATTCTCAAAAACTCATAAAAGTTATTTCTGGCGAATAAATGGGGGAAATTGATGTAATTTATTATTGCATTCATATATGATATGTTTTCCTCCTCATAAATTTTGAATTTCTATAAAAATATATGAAAGTCCGGTAAAAAAAATTCAAAGAAGTTTACTTACTCACGAAATAAAAGTGCACCAGAACTTCGCACGTGCTTGCACATGAAGACACTGACCAAAATGTATTTTGGTACATGGTTGCCAGACTGAGGACGCATCATCATGCTATAGGTGAAAGGAGTATATTCAATGTATATTAGCATTCACGATTTAAAGCGCCCCCCAAACAGAAATTGTCTGAACTAAATGTATACTGGAACTTTCAAAGACCGTATAATAGTACGTCCTCCATTATGTTTTTCTGGTGTACATAACTCTCGCATTTGATAATGAATGTTTTCTGTTCTCATATGCCATGGGAGTTCTGGAAGCGGAGTTCAATTTGCGTATATATAGTATGAAGGTTCGTTCAAAATAATGGAATTACTGCGTCTGGTATACGGACGTTGTATCATTCAGGACGCGGTAGTGTATGGTCGGAAGCCCACGTACGGACGTAATATTGTACGCGGGATAAATATATATATATATATATATATATATATATATATATATATATATATATATATATATATATATAACCCAATCACTTAAGCCAATAAACATTTTTCGTATTGCCGTTTAGATTTTTGAGGTATTGAACCAGAAAGTGTCGAGTTCACAATTCCTTCCAGATCAGTAGGAGTAGAAGAGAGTATCGCTGTCGCTGTTGGACGGTTTCATGATTTTTGAGAACTCTTGATATGTTTGTATTTTTGCGAAATATATTATTCATTTAGATTAGCTGTGACATTATTTTTGCTTTTTTCAGGGCAATAACTCAGTAATTATATAATTTCAAATTTGAACAAAAAATTTATACCATGGCTGCGATAATTTCATCCCCGGTGCTCTAAAAAAAAATTTCGTAGCCTTGGTATACAAATTATTATTTAATTGTCATCCAAGGATGTATGTAGGTGGTAGGAATTTATCGTGTGCCTTTCGAATATTTTTCAAATATGGTCATAAAACAACATATAACATCTATAGGGCAACAACTATGAGCGTAATAGTGGAAAGAATCTGTTCTGGTGTAAAATTCCTTATGTGGGACGTTTTATATACATTCCTTATATGGAAAATGCAACCAAAAAATTCATATACACATGCTGAATTCCTTTTTGTAGTCAGTATCCTTTCATCTCATGGAGACAGCCACACAAATTCCAAGCAGCTTTAGTGATTTCGAAATAAATATAAAAAATTCAATGGCTCGGCCAGTCGAAAATGAAGGTTTTGAAATGTGTTATTGATTCTGAAATAGAAGGCTCTAATTCTCCCTTAACGCTTCCTAATATTCCTGTGTAATCTGACTCAAATCAACAGAAATAACAAAACTAGTGTCTTTCCGGTTCTATTTAACTACAGAAATCCATTATGATATCAAAAAGTAGAAAATTCAGATCCAAAAAACTTCCGAAAATACAAAAGTTCACTTAGCAATTGAGTAAAAGCCCAGCAGGATATATACAGTACTTACTTGTGTTACAATTTCAATATCACTTCGGAAAACAAAAATATTTATATAGTCCAACTTCGAATTCGAAAAATGTTGAAATGCAATGACGTAACTACCTCGTATATAAAGCTTATTGACATGAACGAAAAAAACCTCTAATAAATGGAGCATACAGGGCAATCACAAATTATCAATTCATTGAAAAACATCAATGGTAACTCACGAAAATTTCCTGTTTGTGGGTGCATTTTTAACCGACGAAACCAAAAAGGAGGAGGTTCTCTATTCGACCCGTATATTTTATGTTTTTCCATCATATTTTTTCATATATGGTCACGCATAACTTTTTACTGAGGCGTCCGATTCCGATCATTCTTTTTTCAGTGGATAGGGTGTACTTCGAATTTGGTCCCATTTGAATTTGAAGGATAAAATCCACCCCTAAGGGTAGCGAAATAAAGGATATTGATCACTCACCCTCTGAATTCTGGTCCGTTAACCGATTCTATCAGGCATAACTTTGTACTGGGTTCTTCGATTTGGATGATTCTTTTTTTAATAGATAGGGTATACTATATATTTGGATTTCGAAAAGAATTAGCCACCCTCACGGGTGGAAAAATAGGGGATAATTGATTTTTCACTAGTGAACATAGGCACACACATACGTAGTTGACAATGACAGATCGCTACTGACATTATTCATTATTCTTGTTTCACATCCGTCAAAATCAGTATATTTTATGAGAGGATGGAATGATATACAGAGTAATGAAATAAACCAACCAGAACAACGGAAATAATTTATATTACAACAAATAGTGAAAGTAGATAATCATATTATTTAACTGGTAATAGTTGAAGTAAGGTGGGTAAGTATTTTGGAAGTAATAAAAAAACAAGTAGGTAGTAATTGGTAGATTTTAGCCACAAAAATTGAAAAATAAAAACTTTTAACAATTAAACCGAGAAATGCGGAACTGAAAGTAAAATTTTCAACAAATTAACCGACGAAAATCACTGAAAAGCAAAATCAAATAAACCTTCTAGTCTAATGATAATTGAGCTCCTAAACTAATGTAAGTAACTGATTTTGAGTCGGCGCCAAACAAACTAGCAATTGAATTAGGTGAAGCGTAAAATGATGGCAGCGAGATGCACGGCTGCGTTTTGATGACTTCTTTCATAGATAATGATCTTCGATAATTGTTTGTTTGGCGCCGACTCAAAATCAGTTACTTACATTAGTTTAGGAGCTCAATTATCATTTAGACTAAGGAGGTTCATTTTATTTTTTGCTTTTCAGTTGATTTTTCCGTCGGTTTAATTTTTTGTTAAAAAGTTTTAATTTTTTACTTTTTAGTTCCGTATTTCGTCGGTTTAATTTTTTGTTAAAAAGTTTTTTAGAGAAAAAAATTTTGAATTAATGTTTTGAGAATGTTTTTCAATGTTTCAATAGCCGCCATTTTGGAACTACTCTATCGATTTGGCCCATCTTCGAACTCAGCCGAGGTATTGATCAAAAGTATATTCACGCCAAATTCACCATTCCGGTTGAAAAATGTGGATGGAATTTTTGGGTTCTGTGGACCATGATCGGCGAAGATATACCAAGATTTCCTCAGTAGGTAGTATTTCTATGAAATCCACCTAATAAAAAAAGGGAAAATGACAATTTTTTATAACAATGCACTGAAAATTGAAGTCATCTTTTCATGACATTTTTGTTGAATTTTCACCCATAACTTTAAAATGTTTTTTAATAAATGAAAATTGTGACTTTGCATACAATTTTTTTTAAATCAAGAAAAAATCATCCTCGAGCAGGAATCGAACCTGCGACCTTTGGATCACTAGTCCATACTCTAACCATCTGAGCTATCGAGGGCATAGGTTCCACTGCATTCCGAAGATATCGCTTTTTTTTTCTAGAATTCAATGTTAGTTATTGTGGGAATGGATTATGAAGGTAAGGTTCAATTCCTGCTCAAAGATGTGTTTTTTCTTGAATTGTAAATGTGTCTGCAGAGTCACAATTTTCATTTACTTATTAGAAAGCAGGCCACCTCTCTAAAACTGTTATTTATTATCCGATTCAGAAGTTTTTTTTTTCAGTAGATAGAGCATCAATAGTTCAAGTTGAATGCCATATTCCTAATAAAAATAGAAATTTCACGGCCTACTTCGAATTTGTTTCAAGGTAAAAAATCCAAAAAACATACTAGCGATTTTTTTAAATTAAATTCGACGTCAGTGGATTTGTTATGCTTTCAAATGGGTGTGACCAAAATTTCACGATAAAATCTTTTTTTCAACAGAAATATAGCATAAGTAAAATATTCATATCAATATCAAAATAATACAAATAATAATAATAACAATAATGTTTATTCACTAGAAAGAGAATTACAATGAAACATAGAAATATATAAGTAAATAAACGGAGTAAATCACAGAAGCAAAAATATGCTTGTTTGTGATTGATAAATTAAATTAAATTGTACCTGATAAGGACCACAGAAGCATCAAATACTTGTATATGGTTTATATGGTTTAAAATATATAAGTACAGATAATCACTTTGTTTGAAATTGCTTAATCTATAAATATTTGAATGTAGTGTTATTATGGCTAAGAAATATAAAGTTAAAAACAGAGATGAAAATAGGAAATCACAACGATAGGGACTATTCAAAATCACTTAATCTATGAATATTTCAAAATACTGCCAACATAATCCAATTGGAAAGTATATAAATAAGTAAATAAAATCGCAGAAATAATAATTTCTAGCTAATTACAGGAGTGAAATGTTCATAATCAAATCAAATATTATAATCTATATATAAAATAAGACATGTAAATTTTCAGTTTATAGAACAAAATAATATAATATAATATCACCAAGAAATTAAATGTCCAAAATTAACACTGAAACCATTTACGTACGTTATTCTTGCCAATTGTCTGGAGAATTTACTGAATTGGTGTCTATCAGTCAGTAACAGATAGGTTTTTGTTGCTGTCTAATTTCTCCGGTCAAAAATTTCCCGAATTATTTCACGCGGAATACTTGAAATAAATGTATTTATGTCCTTTTTTAGCCTTGGGAATGTTTCAGAGGTCTGTATGTTTTCTGGTAGTGCATTAAAGGCTGTTGGGCCCAAAAAACTATATGATCTCTGCCCTATGGTTTTCATTGTAAGTGGAACTATATATTTGGTTCTGTTGCGTGTAATATAGTTCTTTGTGGCTCGGCTTGTTGAGTCTTTTCATTTCTTTATATTGATTCAAGACAAGTATTTTGTATGGTAATTGTCTCAAGGCAAATACACCCGATTCTTCATACAATTTGTGTGAACTATAGCGGATAAATAGTTGTCATGTAAATCACAATTTTGTAAATAATATGGTTTAAAATACTCCTTCAGAACATAACCACTCGTTGGATATGTTATGTCTCATAGAACACTTCAGTTTGTTGTCAAAGAATAGAAATGCACATCTTTACATCCAATAATATAATTACCAATATTAATAACATAAATTAACTACTACAAAAGAATGTATTGACATGACAGTGCCTACACATTAAATTTCGGACTGTTCAACCAAATCTCCATTTAATTCGATACATTTATCGTATCGTTTTCTAATGTTAACCATAACATTCGATAATTGGTTTGGGGTGATATCTCTGCAAGCCTGTCCTATTCTTTCACGCAGTTCCTCTTTGCTCGTTAGGCGAGTTTGTAAACTTTTTCTTTAACGAAGCCCCATAAAAAAAATCCAATGGGGTCAATGCACTATTTCGCCCTATCCACCGATTAGGAAAATTTTCTTTCAACCAATCTCTCACAATCCTGCTATTGTGGATGGAACAGCCATCTGATTGAAATAGAAGATGAGCCAGTGGAAGTTCATCCATAGCGTTGGAAAATTCGTTTTTCAAAAAATTCCAAAAATTTTGACCATTCAAATTGCTTTAAATAAAATGGTATGTAATAGTCCACACCAAACATTTATTTATTGTGAGTACTGTCTTCTGCAATTTATTATCCAATGTGGATTTTTTTCCGTCCAGTACCTTGTATTTTGAGAATTAACTGTTCAATTGGATGTGAATGTTGCCTCGTCACTGAAAATTTTTTTCAGAAAATTCCTGTTATTTAGATATTCTCCTTGAGCCCATAAACTATACTCCATCCCCTTTTCATTATCGCCTTCTTCCAAGGTGTGAAGAATCTTTGGTTTAAGGGGGTCATCTTATTATATTTCCTGAGATTTCTCCTTATTGTTTCACGCGGTAAGTTAATGTCCAAACTTGCAATTGTCACACTTGTTTTCGGATTATTATTGGAATAATTTCGAATTCGTTCAGAATTATCTCGTCTCTGTCTTTGTACAATATTACTATTCTTCAGAATATGTTTACAAACAGCTCCATACTGATTGAAAATTTGGTTTATTCGGCCAACTGTAGCTCTGCTAATATTTCGACGCTCAGGATGCATGTTATTGAAAATTCTACATACTTCCCTTTCGGATGTGTCGTTGTTACCACGAAGTCTTACTATTTTAATTTTCTCCTGCAAAGTCAAATCATCAGCCATACTTCTTTATTAGTGTAGGTACTTGAGGAGTTATAAACTTCATGAACTATTAACACTGACAAATTTGTGTCTTTTCGTCTATCATTCTGATGATTCGTCATCTCTATAGCTATTAAAGTTACAAGACCTCCTATTAAAAATAATAGTTTAAAAAAACTAAAAAAACGCTTTTATAGAAAACCAAACTAAAAAATAGAAAATAAGAAAAACATTTATTTTATTAAAAAAAATGCGTGGGGTGCATGGTATCAATAATTATATAGTACATTACACACCTAGGGCAGTGAAGTAAGAAATGTCTCAGATCACAGGTAATTGTTGGCCGAGGCGATACCATGCACCCCACGCTTTTTCAAAATAAAATACACTTTTTTCTTATTTTATATTTTTTTAGTTTGGTTTTCTATAAAAGTGTCTTTTTCAGTTGTTTTAAACTATCATTTATTTCCTACTTTCCTAGTTTGGTTTATTTATAAAAGCGTGTTTTTTTTAGTTTTTTTAAACTATTATTTTTATATTTTTTTTGCAAATTAAAGAATGGAATAATCTTATCAAATCAGTATATTGTCATCGGTTCTCGATAAATCTACAAAGTTTGAATGAAATCTGACCGTTTGAAGTGGGTCAAAATCGCGCACAAAGGAGTCGGTTACAAACAAACAAACATACAAGTGAAGCTAATATGAAGCGTGTAAAAATAATATTTTTGAAATGTGGTATCCCAAGCATGTTTGAATGCAACCAAGATTAATATTTGGAATAACTGTCAACCACCAAAGAGGAACTGCGTGAAAGAATACGACAGGCTTGCACAGATATTACCCCAAACCAATGATCGAATTTTGATCGAATCTTATGGTTAGTTAGCTTTAGAAAATGGTAGAATGATGTATCGAATTGAATCGGGATTTGGTTGAAAAGTACAAAAATTAATGTGTAGGCACTCTCATTTCAATCCATCCTTTTGTTGTAGTTCATTTATGTTATCAATATTGGTTATTATTGTTCATTGAATATTGATAACTAGTTGATGTAAAGTTGTACATTTAATTTCTTTGGAAAAAAACTGCAGTGTTCTGATGGACATAACTATCTCCTATACCATGGAGTTACGTTTGGAAGAAACATAATTTGACGCCATTCTGAATAACTGCTGTTCACAAACTCGACTACAAACGACCTGAAAAAGCATTTCAAACGATATTTTTAACAAGATTGTGATTTATATGACGACTATTCGAAATATTTTGATATAGTGATATGAATTTAACTTATGCCATGTTTCTGTTGAAAAAAATAACTTTATCGTGAAATTTTGGTCACAACCCTTTGAAAGCATCACAAATCCAGTGGCGTCGTCAAATTTTATTATAAAAAATCGCTAGTATGTTTTTTGGATTTTTGACCATGAAAAAAAATTCGAAGTAGTCCGTGAAATTTATATTTTTATTTCGAATTTATGGCATTCAACTAGAACTATTGATGCTCTATCTACTAAAGGAAAAAAATTCTGTATCGGATAATAAATAATAGTTTTAGAGAGGTGGTCCGCTTTCAAACGGGTCACTGTATATTATTATGATGTGAATAATTTGTTATAATGATTGTTATTGTTATTTATTTATTTTGATATTCAATGACTAGTCATCATGATAAATTATTTGTTATGATAAATTTGCTCCATTGATTTCTTTTTAATTTAATAATTTTGATAAGTAAATAACTATCATAACAGTAATGGAACTCCGCCTATGTTGTTCTTACCCTTTTTTAACACTATTCCACCCTACCCCAGCTCAGTCGGTACGCCTATGGAGTATGACGCATCTCTGTTCTCAAAGTAGGGTTCTGTAAAGCCAACTTGTTGCACTGCTTGACGTCAAAAGTGCTATTTTGTGGAAAGATTTATGATTAGGTACTGGATAAATGAACAATAAATCCAGAAAAATCGTCAAATAGTTATTCTCCTATTGAAATAAGTCCTCAAATTGACCTAACCTGCGATATCTAACTCATCTAAATCAGAACAGTGATGTGAAATGGTAAAACTTGCTTATGTTTCATAGAATACTTCGTGAATATAACGTTTCAAGGTTATAAAACCAATAAATGTTCAAATGCATGAATTCAAGTGATCCAAATAACCAAAATAAGTGTCTGCTCCTGATATGTTCACTTTATTTAGTTCTGGTTTTTTAAATACCCGCTATTCTTCCTTTTTGATGTTCTGCTGACCGTTAAAAGTGTTCTTGATATCTGCAAAAGTTCAGATCCACTGTAGAAGGCCCCTTTTGTCACTGGCAACGTCACGGACAGGACTTTTGTTACATTTATGAGGTGAGTTTGCTGGTTTATTTTCCCTCTCTTATTTGGATTTGTTTCATAACGTTTAAGGATAGTTTTGCTTGTTTTCTTCTTGTGTTTTATGATAAATTGTTCTTCAAAATTGGTACATGGTTCGTTTCTTACATTTTTCATCTCACCCAAGCTTGTCATCTCTCCTCTTGGCAACCCACACTTTTTGTTTATTTTCACGAATTTAAAGTTTTTTCCTACTTTCTGTATCACTTTTTGTCATTCCAAATGATTTTATCTACAATATATAATTCTAGATCTTATATTATATCTACTAATTTTTATATTACTTATTTGACACTTTTTTGTTTTCAAAATTTTACATTTTACTATTTTTTTTTTGGGTTTGGATGTTCCAACTTGAATACCATTTCGTCTACTTGAGATCCAAAGTTTTTTATAAATTTTGATTTGTATATTATTTTCATTGGTTGTGCAAATTGAATGTATTGGTCTGATTTAGTCTATTCATATAATTTTTCTCAACTACGTTTCGACATGGTATTTGTCATCTCCAGGTTGAACTAAAATTAAAGATATGGAGTTTGAGACATATTAAACTCAACACAATATTGAAATGTATGCACTAAAATAATTCTTTAACAACATATGGTTCGAAATATAACAAGTTATTTAACTCAATATAAAAATATCTGTATCATTTATGAGTATTCACTTACAAATTATATTATTAAAATTCTGCGTTCGCATCGTACGAACGTTATTGTAGATGTGTGACTGCGACGAAGGTATCGGAAATGGTTTGTTTATCTTTCATGCATTTTTACCCTCTTCATAAGTAGGTACGCCAGATTGTTTATATTGAGTTCTAGTATATGAGCCGGACTGTATTTTTTTGGCAGCATGTAAAGATCAGTTTTCATCATTATTACTGTAAACAAAGTTAAAAAAAGGTTGTTATAAATCTGGCTTGAGTTATTGATATCATTTCTATCAGTAATGCAATGCAAGAGTTTTCAGTTCGAATACAAAAGCGACAAGCTTTTGAATCTATAGCTCACGGAATAACCTACGTCACACATCAAAAGCAATTATTTTTTAATTTTTAGCGCATTTGATTTTGTTTAAAAAAAAGTTTTTTATCAATTATTTTATGCAGTGCTTTCTAGTGATCTATGCATTTTTGTTAAAGCATCGTTATTATGAAGCTTTTTTCCTGTAAATTCTGAGCTATCTAGTTCTTCAATGAGGAGACCATCTAAAGATTACTCGTCCGTCATCCTGGAGCTGGTTCTTCAATTTATGAATTTTGATAAGAAATCGATAATATTTGAATAAATTCATAATTTCCGACCTCAAACACCCTGACATTCCAATTTTGAATAGTAACGGTCCATAATCACAGAACACGTCCACCATCTTGGAGCTGTCATCTTGAATTTATGCATTTTGACAAAAAAATCATAATCTCCACATACCAATTTTGAATAGAATCGGACCATAATCACAGAGATCGTCCGCCATCTTGGTGCCGCCAGTTAGATTTCATGAATTTTGACAAAAAATTCACAATATTCAACCCTGAATTCTCCCACATACCAATTTTCAATCGAACTGCACCATAATACAATAATTAGAAAAATCGTCCGCCATCTTGGAGCCGCCATCTTTAATTTATGAATTTTGAAATAAAATTCATAATCTCCCACCCCGATAAACCCCACTTACCTACTTTGATTCGAATCGGATCTTAAACACAAATCTCGTCAGCCATCTTGGAGAATTTTGTTTTTTCTTTAACAAAATTTCCATAATGCATTGTTACCATAATTATGAACACATGCCAAATTTTAAGGTAATCGAACGACGGAAAGTTGGTCAAATTTAACTTGTAAGATTTGATTACAAGCCCACAGACAACGGACAGGTGAAACTAAAAAAAAGCTTGTATTAAATATTGTGTTTTTCGTACATTCGAATAAAAGTGTGTCTTTTGAAAGTTTTTGTTCTCTATATGTTTTCGTTCAGTGTATTCACGTGAAGAATACACATAATTCAATAATTTATACCTATCCATGTGTAGAAAACTTTCTGCCCTTTTAACTCCAAGGCACTAGGTTTAGTTTCCCTTGGCAAATTATAGATGTCGCATCTATAATTATTAGTGTATTTCACATTCATAATTTCTAATCTAACTATTTTTTCCGCCATCTTGATCAAGCATTTTTAATGAGAAGGGGGTTGGTCTGGCACCTTGTTCAAATCATTATCATTTCAGCAATGTTAAGTTTTTCAAATTTGGTGCAATTATAACTGAGAAAATTTATTTTGAAAACGAAACATTTTGATACTTTACGTAGAATGAATGAAATAATGTAACATAATGTTTATGAAGTATTTTTCAATTCATTTTACAATTAAATTAAATGTTCAAAAAGACCACCATTCACTTCTTGACAATAAGCAAGTCAATCTTAGATCATTTTGTAGGGCCTCCGGGGTAATGTTGTTAATTCCTGCCATTATCCTAACTTTTAAATCTGCAATATTGTTTGGTCTATTGAAATATACTTTTGGTTTTGAATAACCCCATAAGAAATGATCAGGTATTTTCCTATCTGTTTTGCTAAACGTCAGGAAAAAGTCGCTCAAGACACCAAAAAATTATCATTCAAATAATGTAATGTTAATCTAGTAGACTACTGATATTTTGATATTTATAAGTTGCTGACACACGTCAGTGTATTGAAAAATATTTGTGTGTGTATTTGATTTAACATTTATCCGAAACTCAAAGAATAGACATTTTAATTATGATTGAATGTGGTGATAAAAACAAGAACTCAAAAGGAAGTTTGTGATATGTTTGATAATAAATACTCTGGTCAACACGTCTCACAGTCTACAGTTAGCAAAATAGAAAAAAAAATTCGTGAAACTGGACAAGTGAAAACTATTCAAAAACCAGGTCGAAATGTTGAATTGGATGAGGAAAAAAAGTTAGATGTACTGTTAGCGATTGAGGAAAATACGCATATGACAAGTAGACAACTTGCCGCCGATACTGATGTAAGTAAATTGAAGATAAATAAAGAAACATACCACCTTAGAAGTTCAGTTGGGTAAGGAGTTAAATGCAGATGATCCTGATGGAAGGCAACAATTCTGTGAACTGATGATGGACAGAATGGAAGCAGATTTGCAGTTCATAAGCAGAATTGTTTTTTCTGATGAAGCTACTTTTCATTTAAATGGAACGCTTAATAGACAGAGATATTGGAGCGGAGAAAATCCTCATTGGATGTGTGAGGCTCACACGCAATATCCTAAAAAAGTGAGGTTTATCTAGATTTTTTTATTAACTTTTTACAGCCTACATTAAAAAGACTTTTTCCTGATAGTAATGATCCAAATGCAATAAATAGATCGATTTGGTTCCAACCAGACGGAGCTTCAGCGCATTACAAACGTATTGTTGGAGATTATTTGAATGACGTTTTTCCCAAAAGATGGATTGGAAGGCGCGGAACAATTGAATGGCCGCCTAGATCACCCGATTTGAGTCCTCTCGATAACTTCCTATGGGGTTATTTGAAATCAAAAGACCAGACAATAGACCAAACAATATTGCAGATTTAAAAGTTAGGATAACGGAAGGAATTAACAACATAACCCCTGAGGTCCTACAAAATGTTGTACGAGAATTCCAAGATAGACTTGTCAAGAAGTGATTGGTGGGCATTTTGATCGTTCAATTCAATTGTGAAATAAATTGAAAAATACTTCCTAAACATTATGTGACATTATTTCCTTCATTCAAGTATCAAAATTTTACATTTTCATAATGAATTTTCTCAGTTATAATTGCACCAAATTTGAGGAACTTGGAATTGCTGAAAAAAGAATGAAAATCCCTTCCGAACAAGGTTACACACGACCCCTCTTCTCATTAAATTTTTTGAGGGGGGCTCATAATTCAGAGGGGGTGCAAGAAGGGGGTAATATTTTCATACTATAAATTGTCAAATTGGCAATAGAAATCGACTTGTTTCAGGTCTCTTTTAAACAAATACATAATAACGCTAAAAATGAATTTATTCCCTACATGGATCGCACTGTATAGACATACATATGAAGTTAAATAAATGCTTTTAAAGTTGAGTTCAGCTCTAGACCAAGCGATTATTGAAGGAAATGGAAAATTATGTGATAATCGATCGAAATATTGGTTTTATTGCTGAACTGAATTTAAAAAAATTCTACAAACGTCATTGTCACGCAAGTATATTTCATATCTTTTACGCCCACAGGGCTGAAAGTTCTTGGAGAAACTAGCTTCATGAATTAACGCTCCACTTTATTACAATATGTAAATTTTGTCTTAGCAAGTTGTTTTCCTAAGTAAAGCTTGAGGCAAAGTTGTAAACTTGGCAAATTCAGCTCTTGGTAAACAATAAACAAGAGTTGAAAGTTCTCCCCCTTTGCTGTCTTTAGGAAAACACTCTGGAGTTGGATAATATATCTACAAGTGAGTTTTCTATAGTCATAATGGGTAATACGAATGAAAGTTTATGATATTCCTAATCATCCTCATTTTCAAATGATGATCCGGGAGGAGTTTATCTTTTATTGATAAAGAGATATAAGAAATATAGTTCAATGGTGAATTGAATCATAGCGATGATGGATATAAAAAATATCCTCATTGAATATTGAAAAAGGAAACATTCTCATTTGAAGTTTGAATAGAAATATTTTTCAGAAAATTGATAAATCCTTTATAAAAATTAAATTATTTCTTGTGAATATCTAACAAAAAACAAAAAAATTTAAAAATTTGTATCGTACTCTTCTTAATTTTCAGAAAGATCTTTATGTTAAACATTCAACTGAGAATGTTTACCTTTTCAACATGAATACCCACAAGAGGTTATCTTGAACGATGGAAGATAGTGACTAAAGTTTATCTTGGAGTCGCAGATGATTCCACAGCTGATTTTATGGACATCCTGTTGATATTTTCAATCGAATCAAATTATTGAATATTGACTTGCTGATTTCAAATTGGAAAATGTTCTCATCTGAAAATGTCCAAAAACTTTGATTTGTATTATTCCATTCCATCTCCATTCATGTGTCCAACCTTCTATATGTCTGTGTCACTGATATATATCACCATTTTTTTCCTCTTTGTCATATCCAATAAAAAAAACAACTTCCAAACGTTAACATGGACACAAGGAATACTTCCGGAAATTTTTTTCACTCGGGGGGTTCTCTGGAAGAAGTGACACTATTTTATATATATATATATATATATATATATATTTTCTTTAGTTTCTTGACCACATATATATTTTCTTCAAATTCTCGGAATAAAGGTCTGATTTAGTCAATTCATATAATTTTTCTTAACGACGTTCCAACATGGTATTTGTCATCATCAGGTTAAAACACTAAAATTAAAAATATGGAGTTCGAGACATATTTAACTTAACACAATATTGAAATGTATGCACTAAAATAATTCTTGAAAAACATATGGTTCGAAATATAACACGTTATTTAACTCAATATAAAAATATTTGTAACATTTATGAGTATTCACTTACAAATTATTTTATTTGAGTTTTGCGTCCGCATCGTACGAACGTTATTGTGGGAGTGTGACCTGCGTCGAAGTTATCGGGAATGGTTTGTTTATCCTTCATGCATTTTTACCCTCTTCATGAGTAGGTACATGGGATTGTTTATATTGAGTTCTAATATACAGTGCTTCTCAAAAGTCCGCTCCCCCCCTCTTATTTTTGGAACGATTATACATAAACAAGTGAAATTTGGAAACTGAATATTAAAGGTTGTAATCATCCCTACTAGTGATGTCAGATGACGAAATCGTCAAAGATGACGTCACAAGGCCATTGTGACCAATAATTTCGAATAGAACCCTACGGCAAGCGACACCTCTTTCGAAAGGTATCGAAAAAACCTATTCAATGATACTAATTTTGTTTGTGTTTATGGCAGTTTTGGCAACTTGCTTTTAAAAAACGCAAAGCTGTGATGAATTTAATCAGTTAATACTAAAATTCAAAATTCAAGCTCCGCCTCTGGATAGTTGTCGAAGGAGCTGACGGTTTTGTTAGTCTCCCTAATTCGACGTTTTTGTAATTGTCCAAGTTTCTGTACATTTAATAATTTGTGTATTGTTGATCGAACGTTTGACTGTTTCAGCAGCTTTTGGTACTTTTAATATTTTTGTACATTTTAATAATTTGTTGAACTGTTGTGAGCCGAACGTTTAAGTGCTTCAAGAAGCATATTGGTACGTGCTTTAGGTGATAAAGTAGCAGCGATCCTAATTCTTAGTGAAACTGGACAAAATATTCATGCAGCAGAACGCATTTTTAATGAGAGGTTTCCCGATTGCCCCGTTTCGAGGACTTATTTAAGGGAGCTTCTCCGTAAGTTTGAAACAACGGGTAGTATTAATGATGCGAAACAATCTGGCAGACCACAAATTTCTGATGAGAAAAAAATTGATATACTGGAAGAAGTAGTAGTTATTCCCACTTCTTCAACAACCCACGTTGCATCTACGTGAAGTCAGTCGAAGTGCAGTACACAGGGTGTTGAAAAAAAAACAAATTTCATCCATACAAATTAAAAATGTTTCATCAACTCTCAGACGACGACCCAGACCGAAGACTAGAATTTTGTGAAAATAAGGAAACTAAAATTAACCAACAGCCAGACTAGGTCAAAAAAAATTGTTTTAGTGACGAAAGTACTTTCTATCTAAATGGAAATGTAAATACACAGAATGTGAGGTATTCGAGTGACGCAAATCCTCACCTGTTTCGTGAAACACATACCCAATTTCCCCAGAAGGTGAATGTTTGGGCAGGTATCCTGGGAAACCACATCGTTGGGCCTCTTTTTTTGAATACTAATTTAACTGGTGAGGTTTATCTGGAGCTGTTGCAAAACGCAATAGAACCGTTAATTCTTGAAATTTTGGAAGATAATCCAGATGAATTTGGCAATTTGGAAATAACATTCCAACAGGATCGTGCTGCTCTACACTATTACGGTGCGGTAAATGGTATTTGGATGAGGAGTATCGTGGTAGATGGATTGGACGACGAGGTTCAACGGAATGGCCAGCTCGATCACCGGACCTCACACCTTTGGATTTTTTTCTGTAAGGGTACCTCAAATCGAAGGTTTATGCCACTGAACCTGACAATATTGACGTTCTATAACAACGTATTGTTGCAGAATGTGAGGCTGTTTCCGCAGACACATTTGCAAAGGTACGAGAAGAGTTTAAAAATAGGACATTTCACTGTCAGGAAGTAAATGGAGGTCACTTCGAGCAATTTCTTCAAGTAGATACTGATTCTTAAATCTGTAATTAATATCATACTGAATGGAATTTAAATTTTAATGTTTACTAATGAGCCATCAAAACTGCCATAAACACAAAAAAAATAGTATCATTGAATAGGTTTCTTCGATACCTTTTAAAAGAGGTATCGCTTGACGTAGGGTTCCATTTAAAATGATTGGTCACAATGGCCTTGTGACGTCATCTTTGACGATTTCGTCATTTATCATCACTAGTTTTACAACCTTTATTATTCAGTTTCCAAATTTCACTTGTTTATGTATAATCGTTCCAAAAATAAGAGGGGAGGAAGGGGCTTTTGAGAAGCACTGTATGAGCCGGACTGTATTTTTTTGGCAGCATGTAAAGATCAGTTTTCATTATGATCACTATAAACAAAGTTGAAAGAGGTTGTTATAAATCTGGCTTAAGTTTTTGATATCATTTCTATTGTTAATGATATTGGGGTCTTTTTTAATATGTATCATTTCAAGGTAGAAAGGAATCCAAGAGTAAGAACATTCCTTGAAATAATACATATTGAAAAAGACCCCAATAGTATGAACAATGGAAATGTTATCAAAAACTTAAGCCAGATTTATAACAACCTCTTTCAACTTTGTTTATAGTAATCATAATGAAAACTGATCCTTACATGCTGGCAAAAAAATACAGTCCAGCTCATATATTAGAACTCAATATGAACAATCCCATGTACCTACTTATGAAGAGGGTGAAAATGCATGGAAGATAAACAAACCATTCCCGATAACTTCGACGCAGGTCACACTCCCACAATAACGTTCGTACGATGCGAACGCAAAACTCAAATAAAATAATTTGTAAGTGAATACTCATAAATGTTACAAATATTTTTATATTGAGTTAAATAACGTATTATATTTCGAACCATATGTTTTTCAAGAATTATTTTAGTGCATAAATTTCAATATTGTGTTAATTAAATTAAACCTTTTCAATTTTGTGTTTTACAAATACCATGTCGAAACGTCGTTAAGAAAAATTATATGAATTGACTGAATCAGACCTTTATTCCGAAAATTTGAAGAATATATATATATATATATATATATATATATAAAATGCACCAAATTATAGATGCAACATCTATAATTTGCGGAGTAATATCGAATCTATAATTTTGTGCATTTTACATTTTAATCCTTGCCGGTACCACAAACCGTCCTAATGATTGGAAAACCATGAAACAGCTGTAAGCGGATGGTGGGCTCCCTTGAAGTTGAAACAAAACTCTCTTTTTTCCTAATATATATATATATATATATATATATATATATATATATATATATATATATATATATATATATATATATTATATATATATACATATATATATATGTATATATATATACATATATATATATGTATATATACAGGGTGGCCCACCACATTCGCCTCGGTATTTCTACGAGAAATGAAGAGAGTTAGGGAAAAACTTTTAGCATAGTTATATGTGGGTCCATGAGGAGCATATTCCAAAATTATTTTGAAATATATAGGGTGATCCCTAAAAAAATTACATACCAAAGTTATATTTTTTCTTATGGAACACCCTATATTTTTTTATATTTTTAGATACTATAGACAAAATAAGGGCGAGTAACTATTATATTTATCCTACTTAAAACTGACCGTTTCTGAGAAATTTTGAGAAATTTAAAAATACAGACCATAATTTTAAAATTGTTTTCACCCTGTAACGTGTAACGAGCTGCTCGTGATTAAATGTACTGCTTAGCTCAAAGGTTGGAGTTAACTACTACATGAAATTTTTAATGCAATATTATACAGAGTGGCAAAAAAAATTGCCTCAAAATTTGGACACACATTTAATTAAATAACTTCTTAAAGTTGAATGGAACACCCCGTATTTAGTGGTGTAATTTGACGCAGAATCAGATTCCCTTCAAAACTATATTGGGGTTCCCTATACCCATCTCTTCTGCTTTTTACACAAAAGGCGTTTTTATATTTTACTTAAAAGTAATTTTTTTATCTTAAAAATGAAACACACTGTATTGTAGTGAAAAGCTTAAAAAGCGTTTTAAAAACCTTTTTATTAAGGAATACGTCGATTCGCTAGGAGCAGAAGTTTGAATTTTTGAAAATACGGTGTATCTAAAGTAAAATGCAGGCAAATGTAAAAACTCAAATTTATTGCCATTTCTGAAATATCAAAGCATTCTTCAAAATAAGAAGATGCATGTGTCTTAATTATTGAGGCGAAATATGTTAAATTTGCTCGTTTCTTAGCAAATTAGACTTCATATTGAAATAAATACCAAAATTACAATATGGGGTCAATAAAAACATACATTTACGATTTCCTATAAAACCAATTATACTATTTTTTTAATAATAGCCAGGTCTCCGGACCTTACAAGTCCCGACTATTTTTTATGGGGATATATCAAAAGTATTGTTCACGATACACCGCCAACGACACCTCAGGATATGAAAGTACGAATAAGAAATGCGTTTCGTTCCATACCGCAAAATATGTTATCCAGAGTTCAGCACTCATTTCAAGAAAGAGTTCGCCTATGCATCGAGAATAATGGACACCATTTTGAGCATTTATTAAAATAATAACCTATTTGAAATTCTTAATTTTTCGATAAAATGACTTCAAAAATGCTTTTTAAGCTTTTTATTACAATACAGTGTGTTTCATTTTTAAGATAAAAAAATTACCCATAAGTAAAATATAAAAACGCCTTTCGTGTGAAAAGCAGAAGAGATAGGTATAGGGAACCCTAATATAGTTTTGAAGGGAATCTAATTCTGCGTCAAATTACGCCACTGAACTTTAACTTTCAACTTTAAGAAGTTATTTAATTAAATGTGTGTCCAAATTTTGAGGCAATTTTTTTCGCCACTCTGTATAATATTGCATAAAAAATTTCATGTAGTAGTTAACTTCAACCTTTGAGCTAAGCAGTAAATTTAATCACGAGCAGCTCGTTACACGTTACAGGGTGAAAACAATTTTCAAATTATGGTCTGTATTTTTAAATTTCTTAAAATTTCTCAGAAACGGTCAGTTTTAAGTATGGGAAATATAATAGTAACTCACCTTTATTTTGTCTATAGTACCTGAAAATATAAAAAAATATAGGGTGTTCCATAAGAAAAAATATAACTTTGGTATGTAATTTTTTTGGGGATCACCCTATATATTTCAAAATAATTTTGGAATATGCTCCTCATGGACCCACATATAACTGTGCTAAAAGTTTTTCCCTAACTCTCTTCATTTCTCGTAGAAATACCGAGGCGAATGTGGTGGGCCACCCTGTATATATATATATATATATATATATATATATATATATATATATATATATATATATATATATATATATAGTGGGGAATAACGGGGATCTTCAGTGCTGACTGAAGATCCCCGTTATTCCCCCTGTTCATACAATTTTCATCGTTATATCTAAATTATATATATATATATATACAGGTGAAACAGAGCCGGTAAAAAAATTAGAAATAAAGTATATATATATATATATATATATATATATATTTCTTCGTAGATTTTCGCGGGTATAACGTGTTGAAATAGTTTCTCGGGCTTCTGTCCACGTTCTGTGTTCTTGGTCCTCAAAAGGTCCGATTTCACGACGTCACGATTGGTTTCCTTTGTTCGTGCACGAAACGTAAAATTAGACCATATATATATACATATATATATATATATATATATATATATATATATATATATATATATATGTATGTATGTATATATATATATATATATATTTAAATATTTAAATATTTGAATATTTAAATATTTCGATGAAAACCTAATATCATGCACATTTTTTGGTAGATGATGAGACTGTGGTTTGCGAAACATCTTCAAAGTAATAATATGTGGAAATATGCCTATAATTTTATAAATGTCTCTTTTAATGCATGTAGACCATAAGTATTTATTTTAGATAAACAATTCATTATTTTTGCTATTTAAAAAAATGGTTTTTGTGGAAATAGAGTTTTTTAAGCAGATGGTGGTGGAGTAGCTTTAATCCATGAATAGTGGCTAACCCCCGGAAAGAAAGTTTGGTGGCCACCTTCTGAAGAACAAGACCATTTTTTAAACACAAATAGGTGAATGCCCTGCCGCCCATTGGAAGATATATAGGTAGTGTAGCTAGGAAATTTTTTCAAGAAATTGAGACTGATTTATTCATGTGAATAATAATGTTTCCATAACATACTTCAGTTTCCTATTCTACTCATTAGATGAATCTGATAATATTTTGTTCATCTACAGAGTATCCCCACTTGAAGGTGTCACCCCCCTTCATTCTCGTAATTCTCAACATATATTGATAAGTATTCTGAAGTTAGTAATATAAGAATTTAGTTCAAGAACATTAAAAATTGAAAAGGGAAACATTCTCAATTGGATATTGATAGAAAGATTTTTCTGTGAATTGAAAAATCCACGATTAAAATGAAGTTATTTTTTGTGAATGTCTAACAGAAAACAACTACTTTCCCGGCTAAAGCCACGCTGGACATTGAACTACATCTGATAGATATTCTGAAAAGGCCCTTACTCAGAAGAAACAATCTGAAATTGAAAATTTGCATTTTCATTCAGATAGTTATTTGATTTTCTATTCCAGTCTTAATTGAGAACTCATGAAGATGAATGAGGCAAAAAAGAATGTTTTCCAAAAGAGAGTACCCACCAGAAATCATTCGTAACATTGACGCAGGAGAGACATCGCATTCACTAGGTCTTCAATACATTTTTGTCGACGAAAATCTATTTCACGCTTCCACGATCATCAGGAAAACCTGGAGAAATGGAAAACACATTTTCAAAGAGGCAATATCACTTTGCGAAGATGGAAAAAGTTAGAATCATTTCTTTTGGAGAGACACTTCGAAATTAGTGTTTTCTGACATTAAAACCTGTCATGGGGTATGATAGATTGATTTGTTGAAAATATAAACAGGATGTTCATAAAATCAGATGTGGAATCATCTGCGACTGAAAGATAAACTTCAGTCACTATCTTCCATTGTCAAGATAACCTCTTGTGGGGTATTCATGTTGAAAAGGGAAACATTCTCAATTGAATATTGATAGAAATATTTTTCTGTGAATTGAAAAATCCACGATTAAAATGAAGTTATTTTTTGTGAATGTCTAACAGAAAACGACTACTTTCCCGGCTAAAGCCACGCTAGACATTGAACTACATCTGATAGATATTCTGAAAAGGCCCTAACTCAGAAAAAACAATCTGAAATTGAAAATTTGCATTTTCATTCAGATAGTTATTTGATTTTCTATTCCAGTCTTAATTAAGAACTCATAAAGATGAATGAGGCAAAGAAGAATGTTTTCCAAAAGAGAGTAATCACCAGAAATCATTTGTAACATCGACGCAGGAGAGACATCGCATTCACTAGGTCTTCAATACATTTTTGTCGACGAAAATCTATTTCACGCTTCCACGATCATCAGAAAGACCTGAAGAAATGGGAAACACATTTTCAAGAGGCAATCTCACTTTGCAAAGATGGAAAAAGTTAGAATCATTTCTTTTGGAGAGACACTTCGAAATTAGTGTTTTCTGACATTGAAACCTGTCATGAGGTATGATAGATTGATTTGTTGAAAATATAAACAGGATGTTCATAAAATCAGATGTGGAATCATCTGCGACCGGAAAATAAACTTTAGCCACTATCTTCCATTGTCAAGATAACCTCTTTTGGGGTATTCATGTTGAAAAGGGAAACATTCTCAATTGAATATTGATAGAAAGTTTTTCTGTGAATTGAAAAATCCACGATTAAAATGAAGTTACTTTTTGTGAATGTCCAACAGAACTACTTCTCCGGCTGAATCCACGCTGGAAATTGAACTACATCTGATAGATATTCTGAAAAGGCCCTAACTCAGAAGAAACCATCTGAAATTTAAAATTTGCATTTTCATTCAGTTAGTTATTCGATTTTCTATTCCAGTCTTAATTAAGAACTCATAAAGATGAATGAGGCAAAGAAGAATGTTTTCCAAAAGAGAGTACTCACCATGTTCAAAGTAAAGCGCGCTCTCTAGTTTTTTAAACTATAATTTCATTTCATGTATGTGTCACATCATAACTGGTACCAAGTTTTTTTAAAAGCCCTGTATTTCGTTGATACAAAAAACAAATTATCTCTGAAATTAAAAAATTCATGAGAATTATTTAAAAAAAGTTTTTGAATGACAAAAATATGATGAGAATTATGAGAATAAAGGAGGTGACACCTTCGAGTAGTACATGGTGTACAACTTGAATCATTTTAAGTATGCATTCATTGAATTTTCTCTTTACAAATGAAATTTTGTTTATCTTCAGACAACTTTACTAACGCTTCAAAGAAAATAAAGCGACCTGAAAATTTTTCGGATATCCAATGTGGAAATGAAGAATTACCTTCTAGAAGGCGAATAAAAAAGGGCTCTGTTCACTGAAACATCAAGTGATGAAGATGACGGTTATCGTGAGTAAGTATGTCTATTAAAAATAATAGGTACCATTTTTTATGTTTTATGTGAAACTATTATTATACTCACTAGTTACTCATTTCTGCTCTTGTCTTACCTCAACATCTTCAATTGTTGCAGATGCTATACTCCAAAAATTCTCGTCAACATCAATACAAGAAATTGAAGATAAAATCAAAAAAATACTTTTATTAACAGATACCTACTGTATGTTCATTCTTTATATAATTATCCATTATATTCAAACCTTGCAAATACATTTAGTTTATGTGAAAATATTGGTTGTATAGTTCAACCATTTTCATTTGAAGAAGTTGTTTCTATAAGGAGCAAATGAAAAATTCACTTCGCTTACACGAGTGTATATGCGAAGTAACGGAAAGAAAAATAATGTGTACTATTCGTAAACATTCCCCGTCGCCGAACGGAAGATCAAAAGAGCCGACAGTCAACGTGGGTTTGAGTGACAGCTGTCTAGTTCTACAGAAGTTTTACCTGAGCCAATCAAAACGGACCGCAAACCAACGATAATGCTTGCAGGTGTGTCCATACGTTGAGAGGCCAAGAAAACTAATAAATCACTAGTTATTATTTATGTTTGAAAAGGTCTGAATAAATAAGAGCCAGTAGCGGCCCTGGTTTGGGATCGAAGTTTCAAAATATTCTATAGTTCAGTTGTGTTTTGAATGAAAATATGGCTTTTATTCGACCATAGGAAAATGAAATTATGATGATCCGATTGCCTGTTTAATACATACTTCCTCGCTTATGGCATATTCTTTTTATTTCAACGTATCTTTAAAATATATACAGTGTCCGGCATAAAGTTCGCCGCATATGGAAAACTTTTTCATTATAGATTTCTCAAAAAAAATCATTCGTGTTAAAAACCTCTGCTTCATCCTAAACCTAAATTGCGGACACTAGAATTGAATTGTATACGACCCTATACGGGGGAAATAGAAAAGTATGCTTTGTATTAAAAATAATATGATCCCATCACTTTATTTCTCGCGGTAGAATTCAAATTCATGGTGAAATATTGTTCTAAATCGTATGTTGATCCAGAAATTCAAATCATAGCCACCTATGACCAATTTCATTTTACAACTTTTTTTCCCATTCTTTCCTCATCACCCTGTACAACATGAGGAATATTATGCTAGACGAATGGTATATTATTAGATATGATGATATCACTCTCTGAATGTTTTCTCATTTCTCTCTCCCATCGGAAAATCACATCAATTGAATTATGTGACAGAATTTCACAAAATCTTGCTGCAAATAGTAAATAAAACTAAATTGTCTCCAAGGTATGATGCCAGAATGCCAATTAATTTATTTTCACAATACAAATAACATTTCTTGAAAGAAATATGTCCTATGCTTTATTCTTCGTGGAGTCCTCCATTCTCAATACACTGCATAGTACGGCGGTGCATTGCATCATGAACATTTCTTAGTATCTGGGGAGCTATTCCCCGAATACAATCCCTGATAGTATTCTCCAAGTGACGTATATTTTGAAATGGTCTTCTTGAATATACCTTCTGTTTGAGATATCCCCATAAGAAAAAATCCGGAGGAGTGAGGTCTGGTGACCGGGCGGGCCAAGCGTTATTGGAATATCTACCAATCCATCGATTTGGAAATGTTCCGTTTAACCACCTTCTCACTTCTAGCGTAGAATGAACGGATGCACCGTCTTGTTGGAAATACATTCCAGCTCTCATGTCCAGAGGAATATCATCTAAATAATCGGAGGGAAACGTCTGCAGCATTCTTAAAGTATCTGGCAGAATTCAGTGGTTGTCTGAAAAATACTGGTCCAACAATAATGTCATTAAGAATTCCGCACCAGACGTTAACTTTGAAGTGATATTGGTCTCTACATTGTATCCTGATATGGGGATTATTATCTGCCCACCACCTGAAATTCTGGGAGCTGACTACCCCATTTGATGTGAAGGTGGACTCGTCACAATAAAGATTTTTTTTCGAAAACTGTCTATTATCTTCCATCATAGACTGAAACCAGAAACAGAAATCCAAGCGAT
The DNA here is from genome assembly GCA_018342105.1 of Gonioctena quinquepunctata. Lineage (NCBI taxonomy): Eukaryota > Metazoa > Arthropoda > Insecta > Coleoptera > Chrysomelidae > Gonioctena > Gonioctena quinquepunctata. The sequence goes on along the minus strand of JAFIRS010003870.1, from coordinate 29,919 downwards.
TATTCGTATCTCTCGGTTTCAAAGTGTGTATGAATTTTGGTTTATACGGTTTGAATTTATTACCTAGAACTCTTCTCATTGATCGATCGGACATACCAAGATTTTCTCCTCTTTGCGATAATGATATTCTTGGATTTTCAATCGTAGACAGCATAATATTCATAACAGTTTCTTCATTTTCAGTTATCGGTCGTTCATGTGTCACTTTGTATTTTTTTGAAACCGATCCAGATTCCTTGAATGTTTTCAAAATTCTTGTAATTGTCCAATTATCAACGTTTTTACCTGGATGTCTTTCATTGAAAATATTGGCAGTGTCTCTACAAGTATGGTAATTGTCACCATGTATCATTACAATCTCCACTTTCTCCTGTATACTTAGTCGAGCAGCCATGATTGAATTGAAAAACTACTGAAATTACTCTACAGATTTGTGAGTTATTCTTGATGCGTCAAAAATGGTTTGTTTACAATTAGAAATGAATTTGTTTTCAAAGCCAACTGTGATCGGCAAATGTTCTGTATCTCAATCATTTACAGTAAAATTCAAAGAACAAAACTATGGAAGCTGGGTATTGCTATCGAAGTCGAATGTAACAACTAACAATATTTCGAAATTCATAAATGGTACGTGAATAAATTTTTCGAGTGGATCGAAACCTCAATTTTGTACGTTGAATGCCGCAAAAAAAAATCAATAAAATATTGTAGATGCTTTCCGATGTCTTGCTTGAAAAAAAATCTATAAAAAAATTGTCATATTTTACAATTCTTGAATTGTCTTAAAAGATGTTATTCGTAGTGTGAAAATAAATTCATTTTCATTCTGGCATCATACCTTGGAGACAATTCAGTTTTATTTACTATTTGCAGCAAGATTTTGTGAAATTCCGTCACATAATTCAATTAATGTGATTTTCGATGGGAGGGAGAAATGAGAAAACATTCAGAGAGTGATATCATCATATCTTACAATATACCATTCATCTAGCATAACATTCCTCATGTTGTACAAGGCGCCGAGGAAAAAATTGGAAAAAAGTTGAAATATGAAATTGGTCATAGGTGGCTATGACTCGAATTTATAGATCAACATTCGATTTTGAACAATATTTCACCATGAATTTGAATTCTACCGTGAGAAATAAAGTGATGGGATCATATTATTTTGAAAACAAAGCATGCTTTTCTATCTCCCTCGTATAGGGTCGTATAACATTCAATTTTGGTGTTTGCATTTCAGGTTTGGGATGATGCAGAGGTTTTTATCACGAATGTTTTTTTTTTTGGGAAATCAATAATAAAAAAGTTTTCCATATGCTGCGAACTTTATGCCGGACACTGTATGATATCTACATAAAATTAGTTATCTCCGCCTCTGCTGCTCAAAGGATACCGCTTCAAGACTGCGAAACTTGTTGTTCATGCTTCTGCAATTGTAAATGGTTTAACTATACCACTTTATGTTTGAAGGTTGTAGACGATGTGGTAACTTGATTACTATCGTTTCGGACGTCCATCGTCTTAATGTATTTAAAAGGTTTTCACGACGTTTCGAATGCTTGTATCTGCAATCGTCTTCAGGTGAATACTGACAAGTTTAGGTGCTACTTACCAATTTATATTACTGTCGGCGCAATGATGCGTGCAATTCCGCCATGTGCAGCGGTGCGTGTAATTTCGCGCCGTGTGGTGGTGCGTGAAGTTTCGCGCCTCTGCAGCCCGCCAGAAAGAGCAATCAGGGGTTTCCATACGTTCTTGATCTCAACGCTTGGTTGACTAAAGGCGTTATTGGCTTCGATGTAGGCGGCCTCTTTGAACTTTCGTTTGAACCAATGCTCCTCTCTATGTAGAACACTTGCATCGTCCCATAGAACTCGATGGTGCTCAGTCGAGGCGTGGTCAGCGATTCCCGATTTTGATGTTTCTCCACGTTGAGTCCATTTCTTGTGCTCATCCAATCTTACCGATAACGGTCTCTTCGTCTCTCCAATGTAGGAATCTCCGCATTCACATGGAACTTCATGAATGCAATTCTTACTGATTTCATTTTTGTTGTCAGGTTTGGTCTTGGTCAGGAAACTCCGTAAAGTACTGCCGGATTGGAAGCAGCTCTTGATGTTGAACTTGTTTCCGATCCTTCTGATCTTCTCGGAGACACCTCTGATGTACGGAAGGCAGATCACTGTGCTTTGTTGTTGCTCTTCAGATGTCTTCGTTCTCTGGAGTTGTTTCAATACTGGTGGGATATCAATTCCGTCACAGTTCCTCTCTGTGGTTCATTGTTGAGCTGTACTGAGGTACTGCCCCGTATGTGTCTTCTTTCTGTAGACGGAGGTGCGAATTCCATTGCCCATTCTCTCAACGTTCACATCGAGGAAGGGTAAGGCACTGTTGGTTTCCATCTCTATCGTGAACTTGATCGAATCCCTGATTCTGTTAATTCCTGAGAAGTAATCCTGAAGATGTTCGTCTCCGTGATTCCATGGAATCACGGAGACGAACATGATAAATGGAACGTTAGTTATTGCTCATTATTATTATGATTAATTGCTATTATTACTAAACTATAATTTAAAAAACTATATCTGTCACATACAAGCGATGCTGTCCTGACCAAATACTTCTTACCTATTTATTTATTTCAATGTATTACATTTATATTCTTTGAAATAATCGTTCTTATCATTATTAAAAAGCCAATATCACATTAAAGACTCGTTTGCTTTCTAGTGGTTTTAATAGTCCCAGAAGTCACATCACTCTACACCAATATCTCAATAATTTATTGAAAAATATAATAAGCAAAAATGAAACGGAAATATCCTTGGAATATCACTCCCCATCAAAAGAATTCATCACTACCATAAATCTCGCACTTACAACTAACTTTTTTCAATACATTATTTTTCTATGAATCCATGAACCTAGCAAACGAATGGAGAGTTTCGCCAAGGACACGCCTATGTCATTCTGTCGTATGTCATTCTGTCATTCTTTCCGGTTCAAAATTTGTAATCCATTTTTGAAGCACTTGCCGACATTCGATTGTGCTGAAATTTGGCAGGTGTTCATAATTCCGGTGACATTGCATTATGAAATTTGTAAGAGAAGAAAACAAAATGGCGGCTCCAAGATGGCGGACGAATTTTGTGATTAGGGTCCGATTGGATTCAAAATGGTATGTGGGGGTTTTCGGGTCCGAGATTAATAATAAAAAAAAGGTCCAAGATGGCGGACGAAATTTAGGTTTATAGTCCAATTAGATTCAAAATTGGTATGTGGGGGTTTTCAGGGTCAAGATTATGAATTTTCATTCAAAATTCGTGAAATCAAAATGGTGACTCCAAAATGGCCGATGATCTCTGTGTTTATTGTCCGATTCTATTCAAAATCGATATGTGGGTGTTCTCGGGGTCGGAGATCATGAATTTAATAAAATTCACAAATTCAAGATAACGGACGAGTTTTGTACTTATGACCCGATTCGATTGAAAATTGGTATGTCGGGACGGTGTTTTTGGGGTCGGAGATTATGAATTTAGTCGAAAATTATTGATTTTTAGTCAAAATTAATAAATTGAAGATGGCATCTCCAAGATCGCGGATGGGTTAATCTTTGGATGGTCTATATAGCTCAGAACTCACAGGAAAAAGGCCTCATAATAACGATGCTTTAACAAAAATGCATAGATTAAGGCGTATTAGTTACCAAAAAGCACAAAATAAAATAATTGATAAAAAACCTTTTTAAAGATAAGCTTTTATTCAAATGCACTAAAAAGTAAAAATAATTGCTTTTGATGTGTGTCGTAGGTTATTCCGTGACTTATAGATTCAAAAGTTCGTCGCGCCAAGTTTTCAGTTCGAATACAAAAGCGACAAGCGGAATAACCTACGTCACACATCCATAGCAATTATTTTTCAGTTTTTATTGCATTTGAATGAAAGCTTGACTTTGAAAAGGTTTTTCATCAATTATTTTATTAACACCATTGCTCAATTAGTAATGGGGCAGCAAAGAGAAACAATCGAAAAACTTAAGTTCAAACTACTATTTTCCAAGAGCATCAATAACTACCTCACCGTCATAAAAAAAAACTCAATGAAATTATCTGTCCATCCAAAATTACAGTTTACCGCAGAAAGAGAAAAATTATATAATCAACGTTTTAGATCTCATAATTATAAAAAAAGATAAAAAAATTAGGTAGCATGCCATCACTTCCGTCTACTCCTTTGCTCCTGGATTAACTACCAGCCATCGCTGTTGAACGCTTTTCTAACGTCCAAGGTTATTTATTATTGAGCACAATCTTTGATGCATACTGCTATATTCCGTTTGCATCCCTTTCGAGATTTTCACTACTTCATTTATATCATCCACTGTTTGCTTTCCTTCTACATCACTTCCAAGGTCCAGTTCGTCAATTTCATTAACACCGCAGCATGCACGATACAACAAACAGTAATTTAACAAAATGTCCCCGGAATTAATGTTAAACATAAATAGAAAAACAAAACTCACATACTAATGATTATTCAGCTCGAAATTAATTCAGCCAATCAAATGTATTTATCTAACCAATCAAATCCGCGAATATACACCCTACTCCCTATAAAACAAGTGAGCAATCACCATTGTTTATACCAAACCTATCAAAATAATTCAGTCAATGTCAAGTAATGTCCAAGTCACTGTCAAATTAAGAAATGATGTCCGACCGTTTCGAGAACACTTCCTTAGAAGAAATGCGAAAAAACGCTGAGAAAATACCACCCGTTTTTTTAAGTTTATGTTTGTAATAGCTATCCAGGAATATAATCTTATCATATAGGTGCCACTTGTGATAGATATTTTTGGGGGAGTATACTTTGATATTTTTTCTCGTGAATTTCTACAACAATATTGTAACAAAAATGTCAAAGTATACTCGCCAAAATATCCATCACTGTGATATAACTACTGAGTATATTCAATCAATCTAATCTTCAAGAAGACATGTTACAAATTCCAGTTGGCCTTTTTCCAAATTATGGTTGAGGTGTGAGATTCGTAATGGCATCTAGAAACAAGTAACGCTAAAAAATGCAAAAATTATAAACAATTAAGTTTTTCTCGAATATTACGAAAACTATTACATTCATCGCAAATTTAAAAAAAAGAAGAAAACAAAGAATAGAAAATTTCCTAAAAAAAAGTCCCGACTCCCGCAACTCTACCACCAATGTTTATAATGGGTGAAAATAGTCCTCAAAACGGAAGATGGATGAGCTCGGCACGATTCCCTCATATTTACAAAAACAAATCATTAAATATCAATATTAGGAAACGGTAGGATTCAGGAATCATTTGGATACATGAATGAACAATAATTCGTAAAAAAATTCCACAGTTCTCCAATTACTTATGATTTTGTTAATCAAGTCATTTCTATAATTTGTACATCAACATAAAAGTGAAGTTTCCTTGTCGTATTGCTAATAGTTTTCAAGTTATTTGTACTGCAATGATAAATAACAAAAAAAATGGCAAGTTTCAATACATAAGAATATTTGAAATTATATAAACAATAGAAAAAAAATCCTCAAGAAGTCATACATTTTGGTTTTTTTAATATCCAAAAAGAAGATAGTAGGGTTGTTCATTTATTCATGACAAATTGTTTACTAAATAAAAAAATATCAAATAAACAGAAATTAGTTTTTCAGAATTTGAAAGAACACTAGAAATAATGATATAAAAAATGCTTTCGTAATATAATTTTGGCAACCCAAAAATTGTTTGTTAAAAAATGCGTTTTTAAGGAATAGATATTTTCAAAAAACGATTATTTTCTTGAAAATCATAATTTTTAACAATGGTCAAAATCTCAAATAGAGATTTTTTATAATGCCGTATACAATGCACTTGCTTATAACAATTTTTCAAACCATTGGAGAGAAAAATTCAAAAGAATTCAGTGATTATAAAATGAAACGATGGAAATATGTAGGTAAATATATTTTTTCATAGCTCTATTTGGTTTTATAAGTTTTTAATCCCTTAAATTATTAATACAAGAGTGAAAAAGTTTTTATGTTGATGTCAAAATTACTCAATTAACAAAAGCCTAAGTGATGGAAAATTGCGAAAAAGTTTTTTTTTTGGCGGACTGTTGTTCATTGATGTATATCATATCTAAATGATAACTGAATTTTCTCTTTCCTTAATATTTATATTTAATTAGTAAACATTTCTTTTTTTGGAAATGTGGGGAAATCTTTTTTTAATTAGCATAAGGTGCAATTAATTTCGAGATATTCGGGAAAAATGAAACATTTTTTTTACCAAATTGTTTATTTTGCAATTTTTTGAGCGCTACTTGAATTTTTCCAAAAAGTTTCTAGATGCCATTCCGAATCAAATGACACCCTAATTTTCGGAGAAGGCGAACTGGAATTCGTTTGTAGACTAAACTATACAGTGCTAGTCAAAAGTCCACTCCCCCCCTCGTATCTTTTGAACGGGTATACTTATAATAATGAAATTTGGAGGGTGGAAATGAACGGATATAGGATTCTCAACTGGTCATAACAGGTGACGCAATAGTCAAAAATGACGTCACAAGGCCACTGTGACCAATAATTTTAAATGGGACCCTATGGCAAATGACAGCTCGTTTGAAAGGTATTGAAAATACCTATTCAGTCATACCAATTTTGTTTGGGTTTCGGCTGATTTTGATTGATAAATTGAAGAAATACGAAAATTATAGTTTCGCATTTAATTAATAAAGATTTAAGAACCAGTTCTTATAATAAGTGTTCTAAATGTGCTCCATCTACTTCCTGGCAGTAATGCATCCTATTGCTAAACTCTTGTCGTACTCGTCCCAGTGTGTCAGCAGAAATTGCCCTACATTCTTCAACAATTCGTTGTTTCAGAATGGCAATACTGTCAGGTGCTGTAGCGTAAACCTTAGATTTCAAGTACCCCCATAGAAAAAAATCTAATGGTGTAAGGTCCGGTGACCGAGCTGGCCATTCGATCGAACCTCGTCGTCCAATCCATCTACCACGATATTCTTCATCTAGGTAACGTCTTACTGCACCGTAATAGTGTGCAGGAGCACCATCTTGTTGAAACGTTATTTCCAAGTTGTCGAATTCATCTGGATTATCTTCTAGAATTTCAAGAATTAACGACTCATTATCATTTTGTAACATCTCCAGATACAATTCACCGGTTAAGTTAGCATTGAGAAAAAGAGGCCCAACTATGTGGTTTCCCAAAATACCTGCCCAAACATTTACTTTTTCTGGAAATTGAGTATGTTTTTCACGAAAGATGTGAGGATTTGTGTCACTCCAATACCTCACATTTTGAGTGTTAACATTTCCATTGAGAAAGAAAGTACTTTCGTCACTAAAACAAATTGTCTGTATGTAGCCTGGTTGTTGGTTCATTTTATTGGACATAGTTTCACAGAATTCTAGTCTTCGGTCGGGGTCATCATCTGAAAGTTGGTGCACCATTTTAATTTGTATGGATGAAATTTGTTTTAGCCAACACCCTATGTACTGTCCTTTGACTGACTTCACAGATAGACGCAACTTGGGCTGTGGAAGAAGTAGGGTTTACTACCATTTCTCCAATTATGTCAATTTTTTTGTTATCACTAATTGTTGGTCGACCAGATCGTTTGGCATCTTGAACACTACCTGATGCTTCAAACTTCCGAAGAAGCTCCCTCAAATAAACCCTCGATATAGGGCGATCGGGGTACCTCTCATTAAACAGTCGTTCCGCTGCATGGAAATTGTTTCTACATTCACCAATTATTAAGATAGCTGCTACTTTGTCGGCTACAGTACGTACCATTTTGCCTATGTAAACACTTAAACGTCTCGTTAAACAATAGCTCAGGTAAATTTTCAAGGTATAAACACTTTTGACAAGTAGAGAATTCAAAAACGTCAACCTTTTTGACAATTAACCAGAGGCGTACTTTAAAATCTTTATTAATTAAATGTGAAACTATAATTTTCGTATTTCTTCAATTTATCAATCAAAATCAGCCGAAACCCAAACAAAATTGGTATGACTGAATAGGTATTTTCAATACCTTTCAAACGAGCTGTCACTTGCCATAGGGTCCCATTTAAAATTATTGGTCACAGTGGCCTTGTGACGTCATTTATGACTATTGCGTCACCTGTTATGACCAGTTGAGAAGCCTACATCCGTTTATTTCCACCCTCCAAATTTCATTATTATAAGTATACCCGTTCAAAAGATACGAGGGGGGGAGGGGACTTTTGACTAGCACTGTATGTACCATTCGGTTATATAAATACTTATTGAAAAATACTCACATAAAATAATAAATAAAAGAACATACCCATGACAATTCCAACGTTTCAGAACATGTAAACCGAAAAGAAAAAAAAGCCTGAATACAAAAATAGCCTTTGTACCTATAACAAGGAAGGAAATGACGAGTTACTCCGCAGAGTAATACAATAACGTTTTCTCTAGTTTTTATTTATTCATAGTATAATTTTGGTAGCGTTCCCGGTGTTATTTGACAAGGTCTATAATCATTTTGCATAAGGAAAAGTTATAGTTCAATGTGGTGAAAGACACTTTAATTTAATTATAAAGTAAAAACTACTTTTTGTGGAAAATACTGTAGAAATAATTCAAAATGCTAAAGGTGTGACATCTCTAGGAAAGTTTTAGAACTACTTGATGAAAGTACCGCCATAATAGAAATTGAATTGATTTTCTATTTTATAGAAACTTTGGAGTATTTAATACGATACAATAATAATACAGAACAAATCTCAAACATACAGTTTTAGAATATCATTATATTAGTGGATAAGTGGGCGGAAAGGGATAAATAAATCGTTTAAAATCTACAGTCGTCCGAAGTCGAATGAATGCTCATGTCCTCTATCGTTCCAATAGGGAACTTTGGTTTGGATGTCTGTTATTTAAATAAACGTCTGGTTTTCGCCAGAACTTCGCTTAGTTACTAGCAGACGCAAGATATAGATGGCACTAGAGTGTCACTTTCACGTTAATAAGTGCCATTATTTCTTTACATAAAAATAAGGAGCCCAGTGTGCAAAATCTCGTAGTATTAATGTTATTATATGGTATCCTAGATACATTGTTACATATGATTATTGTGACCATAATGTCTCAATGACCATTTTAGAGCCGTTATATGTCCACTGTCCACCAACATAACAAAATCGCAGATACGTTACATTAAAATCGAATCTGAAACTGTTCCGTTACAGTGAAAGTCCTTATATCCAAATCCATTTTGAAATGTTATCGCATACCCCAACTTCAGGAAGCTTATCTATCAGAGTGCAGTGATCCACTGCCCAGACAGCACTGGATATTACATGAATATTCATAGAATATTATTTTTGGAATATTGGAATATTCTCAAATGTGCCAGGGATATACATATCTTTTTTGGAATATTCCTAGAATGTGCTGGTGGCGAAAATTTTAGATATTCCTTGAATATTCCATGAGGAATATTCCCGGAATATCCAGAATATTCCCAGAATATTCCATGAATTTTCCAGAAAGAATACTCCTGGAATATCCTCAAGGAATATTCCTTGTATATTCAGAATATTCCATGAACATATTCTATGAATATTCCGAGAATATTCAAAGTAATTCAGTAGATTGGAATTGCAGGTTCCACTCAGAAAAAAAACTCATATATATTACAGATATTTTTATATTGTGTTGAATAACGTGTTATATTTCTAACCATATGTTTTTAAAGAATTATTTTAGTGCATACATTTTAATATTGTGTTGAGCTAAATATGTCTCAAACTCCATATTTTTAATTTTAGTGTTCTAACCTGATGATGACAAATACCATGTCGAAACGTCGTTTAAAGAAATTATATGAATTGTCTAAATCAGACCTTTATTCCGAGAAATTGAAAAATATATATGTGGTCAAGAAACTAAAGAAAATATATATATATATATATATATATATATGTAACAAATTGATTATTGGGGTATGCAGCAAAAGAAAAAGTGTACTCTTTAAAGTTTGTCCAAGCTTTCGGAATGTTTTATTTCCATCTTCAGGGATAATCTTTGTTGAGATTAGTTTCTATGTTGTTTATGAATGTTCTTCATGTAAAGTACGGTGAAATATAAGTTCTGAATTTGAAGTTGGCAACACATGTTTTAAATCGTCAACTAATTATACACATTAAAATTCATTGAAACGTTACTAATTAAAATATTAAAAATACAAAGTCTGAACCATGTGTGTCTTGAAAAACCTATTGTACTTTTTCAAGTAAGGTAATGAGAAATACTTCTGACAGCAATGTTAATAAATTATTTCAATACAAATTTTTTAGGTGCAAGGTGCAGTACGGAAAGTTGTCCCAACATTTTCGGATTGTTCATTCGATAAAATAGCCATGGAATGTCTACGACATGCATAACAATGATTATTAGGGGAAAACAAAAACTGAGTATGTCATCATAATAAAAACTGAAATTTCAGGTTCAACGTACCCTTCTTGGATTTTAAAAGTTTTTATTTCCGAGATTTCAGTAAATAATATTTATTTATATATTTTATTTTCACAGAGAAATGTATATTTTTGTCTATTTTTTGTTTGATGTTCCATGTTTGGATATATATATTTTTATTTCAAATTCGAGTTTACTTGAATGATGTATTCCGCCAACATATGAACAGTTTTGTTGTATCATCCCTATTTAACATATAGATTCAACTGTATCACACAATGTTCATGAATAATTACCTGACTATATATTTAAACTATTATTCACTGGACGTAATCATTCAATTGATTAGTTATTCATACATTCTAATAATCTGTCTTGTCATTTATAACTGACCATGATTTATAGTTATAAAAACTCGACTGAAGACAAATACCATAATATGAAGCTCAGGCACAAATGGATATATCATTTGTGTCAAATATTAGGTATGCTCGATTGGGAATTCAAAATAAGGGATACTCCCTCTGGGGTCGATTTTGAAAACTATGCATACTTACATTGTTTACTTTTCCAAACATTAATGTTCATAATATGATGTTAGCCATTGTATACCTGAAACTTGTCGAATATCTTGCGATTGTTGACATTTAATGGAATTATTGTTTACCTGTTGACTATTGTTTGTCCTCGAGTAAAAAAATTAGTGATTCAAGTTCAAATCATTATTGTTGTGTACCTCAATGTGACTCTTAGGCAAAACGATCCCGTTGTACTAGAATAAGTTTTCATCATTTTCCATGAACGTAACGTTCTGGTGCAGACTAATCTAGGATTGAGCGAGTTTATAGACAGACGATGGGCTCTTGAAGAAGAATCCAGTCCCTTCTCAAATCCTCCTGTATCGTCTGTGGCCAAGATAAAAGTGAAAAAGAGAACCTTCAAAGAGAGTCGTGAGGAAAAAAAAGAGAGTTAAGAAGAGATATTATTCAACATCCGAAAATTATTCATACAGTATGGAAAAAGAGTGACTATATATGTATATCTAGGTGATAAGGACACATTGTTTACTTTTCGAAACATTATTGTTCATATGATTTTGGCCATTGTACACTCAAAACTTGTCGAATCTCTTCTTGTGATTGTTGACATACAATTAAATTCTGGTTCACCTGGTGAATATTCTGTTGACTATTGTACGTCCTCGAGTAAAAAATGAGTGATTCTAGTTCAAATCATTATTGTTGTGTACCTCAATGTGACTCTTGGACAAAACGGTCCCGTTGTACTGGAATGAGTATGTGACTCTTGGACAAAACGATCCCGTTGTACTGAAATGAGTTTTTATCATTTTCCGTGAGAAAATGAATGTAACCTATTGGTGCACACTAATCTAGGATGGAGTGAGTCTATAGACAGACGACGGGCTTTTGGGATCTTGAAGAAGAATACAGTTCCTTCCCAAAATGTTCCTGTATCGTGTGTGGCCAAGAAAAAAAGTGTGAAAGAGAACCTTCGAGAAGAGTTGAGAAGAAAAAAAAGATACTTAAGAAGAGAAAAAACAGATATTATTTGACATACCGAAGATAATTTATACAGTATGGAAAAAGAGTGATTATATATGTATATAGGTGATAGGGACACATTTTGACACCATCATGTTTGTTTTAAATGAAATAAAAATAACTATTTTTGTTAGTTTTATTTTTAATTCGAACATTCACAAATAATAATGTGTAACATTTCTTCAAAATAATTCATAATAATTCCCGATGACTTCACTAAGCTGTCCAGAAACTTCAAAAAATATTTTTTTGCAATCAATTCAGAGCATACTTTGTCTCCTTCGAAGAGAGTTTTCGCAAATGATATGGTCTTAAGATTTAAATACACCACTTCACTAGAGTCTTGAAATGAATAATACTACACAAAAAAACTGGAAAATCATACCAAATAGAAATATTTTCGAAAAAACTCTGAACACAACCTCTGAGAAAACAGACAGAAGTATGTCTGGTTTGAATTTTTGCCACTCTGGCGCTGGCATCTAATTTTAAATTCCCAGTAGTGTATTTTCAAATATTTTAATAATTTTCGTAGGAAAGCTCTAATGTATTGACTTGACTTTAATTCTAAATACTCCATCAATAGCATGTGTTGGAAAGCGATAAATTTAGGTATATTGAGATGTACTCAAAACATCCAAAAGAACCTAGATAGAAGAGACTTGAGACCTAACAGCAGTTGTTATTACTCTTTGAGAAAGTACTTATCGCGTAAGTGAAAGTAGTTTCAAATTATGTGAAAAAAAAGGACTTGTCATGTAACGATTTTATTACGCATACTTGTATATAAGTACTTTTTCTGTAACAGAACAGTTTCGGATAACGTATCAGATTCGATTTTTATATGGAGCATCTGCGATTTTGTTATGTTGGTGGACATATTAAGGCTCTGAATTGGTCAATGCAACGTTATGGGCACAATAATCATAACGTAACAATGTATCTGGTTACCATATAATAGTAGGAGATTTAAGCCGGTTCTTCCCCCCATAACTATGACGTCACATGTGACCCTGAATGATTGCAAGTGTGCAATGTGTGTGTTTGATCTTGAGATTTGTCATTGAGTTTTGATATTGGGTTTCGATGACTTTGAGATTTGACCTTCAGTTTTGACCTCGAATTTGACCTTGAGATTCCTTACCTTACGTTTAAACCTTGAGATTTGACCTTGAGTTTTGATAATAGGATTTTCGACGACCTTAAAATTTGGCCTTGAGGTTTTTGTTTGTTCGGCCTTGACTAAAGTTGTGGCATAGGTATAAACATTCTGTAAGGTCATCACCTTCATGAATCCTTGCCCTCTCCAAGCGAGGAGGGCGTTCATCCTGTGAGAGAGTGAGTGAGAGTGCGCAAAAACCTAAGTCATTGTTGAGAAATCAGAAGTTGGATAATATCATTAGAGTGAATACAGAGTACGAGAACTAGTGTCTCAATTCAGTGTGTGTATTTTTTATCAGTGGAAATAATCTATATTCTCTCATACAGTCACATTACGTCTTCTCTTCCAAAAGTAGTGTATTTGAAGAGAATCAATTCCTCAATAATTGAACAGAGGGTAAGAGTTTTAGAACAAAGAGGAATATTATCATTACGCATCGGTAAAGCTTTCAACATAATTTGTATAACGATTTGTATCACTCGGTTTGGTAGATCAATTCTAATGACATAACGTGATGATATAATACTTCATTCAAATAATGGTTGTCAAAAAGTATTTCAGGTGAATTCAATATGAACAGTGTCAATTGCATAAATGTTTCAGATGTCAAATATACAATAACATATTTGCATCAGAGTCCACAAGTATCAGGGGGTTCAAGAACTCGACCTCTAGTAGAATTCAACTTCACTGAATGATAATATTGTTTATATGTTAATTGTTGGGATATAGTGATTTAACGTTGTGTATAGATATTTCTCCAGTAAAAAAATTACATTCAGTGTAAAAGTAATATATTTGGAGCATCACATTTTTTTCATATGAGTAAAATTATTTGAATATCAATGGAATATATTAACAATTCTTTTTTTCGTTTCAGTTTTCAATTCTCGAACATGTGGATGCACTATGCCATCCAACATTGGGTGGAATCCGTCCTATTTGAATGCTTTGGCTGAAGATACCCTTCATGCTACAGTCTATGATTTGAATGTTTGCTTCAATGAAGATGAAATCCAAAGATGTGCACATTTATCCGAGGAGTACGACAAGGCTGCAACACTTTGTGAGGAATTCAGTCAAGGCGCCATCATCATACCACAGTTTTGTGAAGGAATGATCAAATTGGATCTGGAAGGATTTCTCCAAAGCATTTTACCATTCCTGCCTGATGACATCATCAAAAAATATCAACTATATGATAAACATGATGATAAATATGAACATGTAGATATTTGATATGAAATAAAACATATATTTACAAAATCTTGTTTATTAATTTTTCCATTACACATAAACATTATTGATATACTTGATGAAAATGCAGATATAGCAAAAAAATAAAATATTGAACATTTCAAAATGAATTACGAACAATGCAATGTAAGTCAAGAAGCTGTCAGTATAATGAGTGCATAGACTTGCGTGAAAATTAAGTTTTTCTTGTTTTGAACTCCAGCTTGATATCCACTGTAGATGATTTTGTAGCATTCGGTTGATGTGAACAATCAATGATGAAGGGGATTCTGTTGAAATTCCTCAAGGTCCATAAGAGGTTCACTCATATCTTTGTCATAATAACCACGTTGAGAGTCCTCATATGAGAGTAAGCTGATGAGTATAGTTTCCTATCGAAGTCCAGGTTCCAACGCTCATATGAGTAGACTTCAGAGTTCAAAGTCACTCGGATGTTATTTATGTCTGCATTTATGAATTTCGTCACATCCAATGTTCTTTTTTCAGATGCGTTGGAACTTTGAAAACCAATAATCATGAAGCGAGGTGTTTCCAAAGGGTTGGTTGTTTTCATTGCCCATATGTCCGAAGATGTGCTACGTAATGAGGGTAATTCATGAAGATGCCACATACGATAAGCCAACTTGATTTTTGAATTCCGACCACTCTCATTCATTCTACTGAATAATTTGAGCTTCTGCTTGTCATCGGGCTCAACATGTCTCATTTTCCATTCAATCTCTGTAATTTCCAAAGTGGCATCAATTTCTCCAATATATGAATGCCTGAATGAGCGAGCCATAATCAACTTCAGTTCTTGTTTTGCACTCAGAATGCTCTTCTTATAATCCTCGGCAAAACCCATCAAATATTTGAGAGGAAGTTTTCCACTGAATGAATGACTGGGTACATCAATGATTCTTGAACAATGGAGATCCGTACGGCATATCGGTATGCTCGTGCAGACTTATGAGAGAATGATCGATCACTGGTTCATTGAAAATATTCAACTTGTCACTGTCTGCTTCGAGTACCATTTTTTTGCCGCCTTCAAATTCAGAGTCCCATAGAGTTCAGAAAATTAAGATCTCTCGCTGACAATGTATGTCATTGCCGTTCAGCACACACTTGTGGAATTACCTTCCCTCTGGCAAAGCTTTTTTTTTTAACGGATGACGACCTTTGTTTGGTGAAAATATTTCGTATTCACTGTTTTGTCGTTTGTTGTAGCAAAAACCCATTACATTCGTTATTGCATTTTCTTCAATTCCAATATAACAACTATTTCTTCCACCCTACCGAAATCAATGAGATTATGTCGATGAACCAATATGCGCAGAGTAATATTGTCGATGAACTGACGTCCTTCCGGGCTGATGGAAATATAAATGATCTTGTTTGGTTCTCTTGTTATATAATAGCCCGGCTCAACATCGAATGAAAAATTAATATGATTCTCTTCTTCATTCATGTATGATCCTGAAATGATGTTGCAATCTAATCGAATGAGTCTAACGGGTACAATATTCACAGGAGATGTAGATTCAGGGGTGCTATTGAGTTTTCATGTTTCAGGTCCACCAAATACTTTGATTGCATCATACATTTGAATGTATTATTGTTTGCTCGAAGGCTGAACAATTCATCCAATGTGGTGTCATCATGTTTCGCCCCATGAAATACAATTCAAGTTCCCGTTGAATAACAGCATTTATTTCTTCTATCTCATATGCACCACTTGGTATTTTTAAGTCATGAATAGAACTGACTGTGAGGGCTTCATTTGCGGGAATGGAAGAAGTGATCAAATTGTTTGTTTCCGTGACATTGTGGATTATGTTGCATCCATAGAATCCCAAGAGCCCCAATCCATAACGGCTATTCCTATCCAGTTCAATGGGTGGGTAGAAGTCTGCACTCAAAACACTGGATCCAACAGCTTGTAGCTCGAACTTTCGTGACATGTCTGATGGCAATCGAATGATGTCACATCAATTTATTGTTGTTCACAACACATGTGATATATTTTCTACAGTTCCTCGGTGGCATTGTGTGTCCCAATTCAATTTGATTGTTATTGGCACCAATATAACAATCATCGATTGTGCAATAACAACAAAATTATTTTCGAGGTATGGGTCCGTCATTCACATCACTGGAATTTGATGTTTCAACACTTGCATTGTCCATATAATCTTCATTACAATATTTAATTTTTAAAATATCGATATCCCCTTGGAGGTAATTGGGAAGTCTTTCCCAAACCGATGCAATTTCATTACCTGCACAATAAAGCATGACCTCTTTCAGCATATCTACAAGTTGGCCTTCACCAATTTTTTTCAAGCCACGTAATCTTGAATTTGCGATGAGGGAATGCCCCATTCTCCTAATAGCCTCTCGATTCATTTCTGGCGTGGAATCCATTTTAGTTATTTTCATTCATTGGTGATTGGAAGAGAGATGAACTTCAAGCATGTGTCCACACACAACTGTATTGTATTTCTGCTCACGTTCATAATTATATTTAATTTTTTCGAATGCATAAGTACCTTTTCGGAAGTAACGGACCAACTCCACTGGTGGGGGTAAATCTCCAAAACTGTCGAAATATGTTGCAAACTCTTCCAATTTTCCTGTATGCCACCCAGTGTGTTCCTCGACCGCTGATTCCATCCAAATTGATGATGGCTGTTTCATGATTACGTGGTCCTGAGGTGGGAAAATTGTCACGCATGAACACACCACGAAAATGTGGAATTTTCAATTGTTTGGCATAATGTGTCAGATCGATATCTGTAAGAGGTTTAAGAGGTGGGGCATCAATTAGTTTTTTCATGTATATGGTTTGAGGTAGATGCCGAGTCCTTTGCGATGTGGTTTCAAGAATATGCCACAACCCTTTTTTCCCAAAGCTATCGCCTCCATCTTTCTGTTATGATGTTTTTCCTCGTTCAGATCATCTTTGCTCGCACTTGACAATGTATAGCTCTGCTTATACCTGCAGCAGCACCGGTCAAACTACCCAATGCAGACAATCCGGCAAAAATTGGTATCACTGGTAAAATTCCACCAAATTCCGGAATAGGTATTATACGAGGTGTGTATTTTCACCTGCTGCTTTTAAAAATTTACATGCTGGTTTCAATGCCATTGTTGTGGCCATTTTTCTATTGTTTGTCCCGAATTGATTACCTCCAGGTTTATGTAATTTATCTCGAACTTTTCGTACAATTCCTGCTCCGAATGCCACTTTTCTGACTTTATTTTGTCCAGTTTTCTTTATTTATTTTTTTTTCCTTCGTTTGATATTGTTCACATCACAGCCCATACCGAAACGCTTTTCTGCCCTGATTATGCTGGTGACGAGTAGAGCGGATGCTCTCTCACAAATGATTGCGTCCTTTGATTTGACCCTATCCCAAGACCGTATTCAAGTTTTTTGTCTGCTTCATGTCTAGCTTCAATATCGACGAGATTTTCCGAATATTGAATGTTGTGTGTTTTAAAGGCCCTATCCTGGATTGTTGCGTGCCTATCGTTTTTGCAATTTAGTTCCGATGTCCACAACATTGATATCCTCCAGGTGAATGCAATTCACTCAATAGCTCATTAATTAACAAATTCACAAATCTTCGATTTTTTTTTCGATCTGCTACTTTCACGTCTGCTCCGTGTGGCGATAGACATCTGAATGAAACGTATCTCACGCATCTTCCATTGATAACTATCGAACCGTCAATCAATGCGCATTGTCAAGCAAGAAGAAGAGTTTGCTGTAGATAATTTGGATGAGAAAATCGGGACTGGATTAAATGGGGCGAACTCATCAAGACATGGCCCACTACTTCCATCATCTGTTCGCTCGCTAATCATCGTTCCGTAAATTGCGGAAAGACAATTGCCATGATACCTCTACTGACACATCCTCAAGGATTGCGATTTGCAAACGTTTATCTCTATTCAAAGTCGTTGAATCAACCGAAATATGAATACTTGCGCAATAAAAGTACTTGCGCCAGTAAAAGGATTGGGCTTCTTCACTTTCAGCAATAATGCAGACATTGTGCAACACTCTGATGCCAAATCAAATTCAGTTTTCCTTTTTAATGATGTGATTCGTGAAAAGCAGGATATTATCTGATCATATTTTTGTATGGGACGCTATAAAGATATTGATTGCTTCTATCTTGCACGAGTTTCCAAGCAGCTAGTGCGTGACGAGATGAGCTTACATCATATCTTTTCTGATCACGTCTCGCTCGATGTCACATTCAAAGAATTTCGAATGATGTGCGTGAATTGTTGGGATGATCAGTATGGATTCCTTGTCATTGACAAAGATAGAAAAGTATGTGATGGACGATATCGCAAAGGATTCGATAGTTCCATATATCCTTGATATCTCAATTCGAAAAGACTTAATCATTCATCGAACTCCGTCAAGGTCACTACAATAAACTCGTCATCGAAATAATGAAACTCTTGAAAGATGAATGTGTAGAAGCCAAAATGGATTTGAAACGTCGACTAGTTCAAGCGATCGAAGCTGTTCGACAAAAATTCAATTCCATCAAAAGTGGAAATGAGGAAGAAAAGATAGCCCTTGAAAAATCACAAAACCACTTAATGCTTGATTTGTTGAAAATATAAACAGGATGTTCATAAAATCAGATGTAGTTGTTTTCTGTTAGACATTCACAAAAAATAACTTCATTTTAATCGTGGATTTTTCAATTCACAGAAAAATCTTTCTATCAATATTCAATTGAGAATGTTTCCCTTTTCAACATGAATACCCCACAAGAGGTTATCTTGACGATGGAAGATAGTGACTGAAGTTTATCTTTCAGTCGCAGATGATTCCACATCTGATTTTATGAACATCCTGTTTATATTTTCAGCAAATCAATCTATCATACCCCATGACAGGTTTTAATGACAGAAAACACTAATTTCATAGTGTCTCTCCAAAAGAAATGATTCTAACTTTTTCCATCTTCGCGAAGTGAGATTGCTTCTTGATAATATGTTTCCCATTTCTTCCGGTCTTCCTGATGATCGTGGAAGCGTGAAATAGATTTTCGTCGACAAAAATGTATTGAAGACCTAGTGAATGCGATTTCTCTCCTGCGTCAATGTTACGAATGATTTCTGGTGAGTACTTTCTTTTGGAAAACATTCTTCTCTGCCTCATTCATCTTTATGAGTTCTCAATTGAGACTGGAATAGAAAATCAAATAACTATCTGAATGAAAATGCAAATTTTCAATTTCAGATTTTTTCTTTTGAGTTAGGGACTTTTCAGAATATCTATCAGATGTAGTTCAATGTCCAGCGTGGCTTTAGCCGGGAAAGTAATTGTTTTCTGTTAGACATTCACAAAAAATAACTTCATTTTAATCGTGGATTTTTCAATTCACAGAAAAATCTTTCTATCAATATTCAATTGAGAATGTTTCCCTTTTCAACATGAATACCCCACAAGAGGTTATCTTGACGATGGAAAATAGTGACTAAAGTTTATCTTTCAGTCGCAGATGATTCCACATCTGATTTTATGAACATCCTGTTTATATTTTCAACAAATCAATCTATCATACCCCATGACAGGTTTTAATGTCAGAAAACACTAATTTTAAAGTGTCTCTCCAAAAGAAATGTTTCTAACTTTTTCCATCTTTGCAAAGTGAAATTGCTTCTTGAAAATATGTTCCCCATTTCTTCCGGTCTTCCTGATGATCGTGGAAGCGTGAAATAGATTTTCGTCGACAAAAATGTATTGAAGACCTAGTGAATGCGATGTCTCTCCTGCGTCAATGTTACGAATGATTTCTGGTGAGTACTCTCTTTTGGAAAACATTCTTCTTCGCCTCATTCATCTTTATGAGTTCTCAATTGAGACTGGAATAGAAAATCAAATAACTATCTGAATGAAAATGGCAAATTTTCAATTTCAGATTTTTTCTTTTGAGTTAGGGACTTTTCAGAATATCTATCAGATGTAGTTCAATGTCCAGCGTGGCTTCAGCCGGGGAAGTAGTTGTTTTCTGTTAGACATCCACAAAAAATAACTTCATTCTAATCGTGGATTTTTCAATTCACAGAAAAATATTTCTATCAATATTCAATTGAGAATGTTTTCCTTTTCAACATGAATACCCCACAAGAGGTTATCTTGACGATGGAAAATAGTGACTAAAGTTTATCTTTCAGTCGCAGATGATTCCACATCTGATTTTATGAACATCCTGTTTATATTTTCAACAAATCAATCTATCATACCCCATGACAGGTTTTAATGTCAGAAAACACTAATTTCGAAGTGTCTCTCCAAAAGAAATGATTCTAACTTTTTCCATCTTCGCAAAGTGATATTGCCTCTTTGAAAATGTGTTTTCCATTTCTCCAGGTTTTCCTGATGATCGTGGAAGCGTGAAATAGATTTTCGTCGACAAAAATGTATTGAAGACCTAGTGAATGCGATGTCTCTCCTGCGTCAATGTTACGAATGATTTCTGGTGGGTACTCTCTTTTGGAAAACATTCTTCTTTGCCTCATTCATCTTTATGAGTTCTCAATTGAGACTGGAATAGAAAATCAAATAACTATCTGAATAATAATAATAATAAATTCATTTATTGTTAACAATATTAATAATAGTAAGGTACATGGTTTTAAGATATAATAAATATAAAATCAATGAAATATGTTTAAAATTAGATTATATCTATTCTAAGGATTCATATAGTTTATCAATAAATGATACTCGATAAGTAAATTAATACTTGTTTCGAGAAATAAACATAAGTAGGACATATACATATATGTATAGAGGACATGTAGGACTCATTTGTACTAGGTATTTGTAGAACATAAAGAATAAAGATTAAAATTCACAGTATGATAAGCAAGAATGAGTACATGTTAAAATGGGTGGTGTTTATAAGTATTTTGTTGATTAATAGCTATAACAATAATAATAATAGTTGATAAGAGGTACAGTTAGTCATTAGTCACACGAAATATTGTGTGTTCTCTGTTAAGTTTTTAATCGTTTTTTTAATTTTTTTTTGAATGGTAATGGGCCATTCCATGTTTTGACGGTGTCAGGTAGCGAGTTATACAGCTTGGGTGCCATGTATGAATAAGATCTTTTTGAAACCGACTTATGTACAACTGGGATTGTGTGAAGATGCCGTTTTCGTGTGCAGTAGGTGTGGATAGGTATTTTGGCTGAGTGTCTGTTTTGGTGGTATTTTAAATTGACTTTATAAAAATATAATTGCCTTATGTCAAATATCTTGGCTTCTGAGTATAGTAAACTTGAACCGTATCTGTGTGATTTTGACAATATCACTTTCAGAAATCTTTTTTGAAGAATCTCGAGTGCGTTGATATGGGTTCTCAGAGCTCCACCCCATGCTTTTATACCATATTGTAAATGGCTCTCCACTAGTGCGTAATAAAGAGTTCTGAGGTACTGTGTTGGTGAAGATTTTTTCAGATATTTAAATACGTGCAAAATACTTCGCAGTTTTCTTATTACGTAGTCTATGTGACAATCCCATCTGAGATGCGTGTCTATTATAACCCCTAGATACCTAATGTTTGTCTTGGGCATAATTGTCAGTGAGGTGTTTTTGGTTTTCACTTCAAGCGTGCTAAAAGGCGGAGTATTAATTTTGTTGCATGTAAATGGCACATAATTAGTTTTTTGTAAATTTATCGTTAATTTTTTATAATCCATCCACTTTTTAATTTTGTTGAAGTCCTCTTGCGCTTACATTTTCAACTCATCCCAGTCGTGTGCTTCGTAGAAAATAGCTGTATCATCCGCGAATCCGGTTATTTCTCCGCTGCTCCGGAGTGAGAACAGGTCATTAATGTAGATGTTGAATAATAGTGGACCTAACACGCTGCCTTGTGGAACACCGTAACAAATTTTTTCCTTTCGACTGAGTGAGTCACCGACCCTCACAGACTGATTTCTGGAAGAAAGGTAGCTTCTTAGGAGTTTGTGGCAGTTATTTCGTATACCCATTTCTTCCAGTGACTGTAAAAGTAATTCGTGACTCACCGTGTCGAAAGCTTTAGATAAGTCTATAAATATGCATAGGCATGGCCTTCCAACATCCAAGGACGAGTGGACTTTTTCTAATAAATTTGTAATGGCATCTTGAGTAGAGATCTTTTCGCGAAATCCATACTGTTTTTTAGATATCAGCTGAAACTTATTTAGGTACGATAGCAGTCTGTTTTTAAGTAATTTTTCGAATATTTTTGACAGGTGGGTTATCAGTGATATTGGTCTATAATTATTCACGTCAGTCTTGTCGCCTTTTTTATAAATTGGTATCACCAAGGTATCTTTAAAAACAGAAGGCCACAATCCTTCATTAAAACAGTAATTTATGGTGTATAATAGTGGATGGATGATGTCGTCCACTATTATTTTAATTGTTTCGGCTCTTATGTTGTCCGATCCAGCCGATTTTTTTGTTTTAAGGTTTTTGACAGTTGCTCTCAGTTCATTTTCATCGACTGGAGACAAAAACATTGAGTTAAGAGTGAATAGCCGATCAGGTTCGTAATTGGGATCACTTTTTATTTTTTTAGCTAGGGTTTCTCCCATTTTAACAAATCTGGTATTGAACTCGTCAGCTATTACTTTTTTTTCAGTTAGAAGATCACCTGCTAGATTTTTTATTGTTTTGATTTCATGATTCCCGCGTTTATTTTTACTCAGTTTGTTGACTATTTCCCATAGTCTGTATTATTTGCATCAATTTGTGTTTTATAATAGTTATACTTGGTTTTCTCTATCAAGGTGGTTAATTTGTTTCTGTGAGCTTTATATTGTTCCTTGAGAACATTGTTAGTGGGATTTCGTTTGAGATTCCTGGCCATTTTATTTTTAGTGTCTATTGATTTGAGAAGAGCATTGGTTATCCATGGCGTGATTTTTGAGTATTTCCGGCGGACTTTTTTCACTACCGTACATTGTTGGATAGTTTTCGCAAGTCTATCAACAAGTTGTTCAGTTGCGGTGTTGGGGTCTGTTGCTGAATATACCTGATTCCAGGATACTGTTTTGATTAGTGCCTTTAGTTTAGTCTCACTTATATGTTTGATTTCTGTTGTGGGTTCAGATGTCCCTCTTGGTCTGTCAATGATTATTTGCAATGCAGTTGTGTAGTGGTCTGTGCTGTTTGTTTCTATTACTAATGGTAGTATTCTATCTACGGTGTCATTTTTTGTTTTGATGAAGATGTGATCTAAACAAGATTTATGGTTCTTGTGTTCCCGAGTTGGTGAATTTATGGTTGAAATGTATCCGAATTCGTTCAGTGTGTTGAGATATTCGTTAGTATTGTCACTTTTTTCTAGTAGATTTATATTAAGATCTCCAAGAAATATATGATAGTTTTCGGTATTGTTATTATTAGTTTCTAGGTAATTTTGTAGGTAAGTGTTGAAAACTTGTATGTCTGTTGATGAGGATCTGTATATAGTTGTGAGTATCACATGTTCTCCATTGCCTAGATTAATTTCTACTTTAGTCGCCGTAGAGTTGTTCAAGAGTGTGTTGGAATGTCTGTAGTGTAACCCTGTTTTGATATATTACCGTCCCATCGTTCTGATTGTATTTGCTGTTATTATATATCATTTCATAACCATCCAAGCTGTACAATTCGATTTTCTCGATAATCCATGTTTCCGTTAGTACTATGCAATCAACCCAATTGGAATTTTAACGTCCAGATTTTTGTGTATACTTCTTATGTTGTCATGTATTACTTTAAAATTATTGTTAGAGCTATTAACTTGGAGAACCTGTTTACACTCTTGAATATTGCCCAGTGAAAATGTTTCAATTGATTTTATCTCAAAGTCTCTTATATACGGGTCCATCACAGCTTATATAAGTCAGAAGTTTACATAAAAAAAACACTAGATTGTGTGGTACATTATCAATAAAATATGACTATAGTAGTACTAGCACATTGACAATAGAAAATGTGACTGATGGGGTTAGTTCATTTTGGTTATAGATCTGGTTCTAACCTTGGGTTCTTGTGAAATCGCATATGTTTTGTGAGTATTCTTCGTGGATTTTATGAATTTTGACGTTTCAGGTTTGAAGTTTCCATTTTTATTTGATGGTGATTGCTTTTGGAATAGATCGAGTACTCTCTCCACAGTATTCTTCATTCCTCTGGGAGTGTTGTGTGTGTCTCCTGTAGGTTTTTCTGCTTGATATGTATTTGGTGTTGACGGTGCACTTTTTGGGGGGTCTGGAGTGGTGCTGCTATTTTCTGATTCAGTCAGTTCTTCAGGGTATTCGTAAACGCCGTTTACGAATAGCTTGTTACCCTTGATGAAGCATTCGTTGTGATCTTGTTTAGCAAGGAATAAATGTCTCCTGAGGATTTTGTGCTCTTCTCTCTGCTGCTTAGTCAGGTCATGAACTATGGAAATCTGTTTGCCCTTGAGTTTATAGCAACTTTTCAGGACGTGTTTTTTGCGTATTGGGAGAGGAATTCAATTTTCACTGGGCAGTTATCTTTTTTTCCCAGTGGGTAGATATCATTGAAATCAGCTTCAGATAAGTCAACTTCCAATAGTTCCTTCAGTACGTTACAGATGTGTTCCGGTGTCAAGTGTTCTCTATGTTCGTTTAGCCCAAAAATAATGATGTTGTTTTTATTTTGACCACGCTTCAAAGATTCATTTTCCTCTCTCACCAATTCATTTTCTTGTTTCAACTTTCTAATATCGGTTTTTGCCTCTTCAAGACACAGTAATAGCTTCGCCTCAGTAGCTTCTATGAAATATTTTATTTGATTTCTGTTTTTTTCAAGTTCTTCCTGTAGGATAGCTAGTGTAATAGTTGTATTGTCCTCATTTTTCATGTTTGAGGTCCGAGAGCTTGAATTTATAATGAAGTGTTCACAAATGAAGTGTTCACAAAAGACCAGTGGTGTGATAGTTTTACGCCGGAACTCCTTATCAGCGTATTGTTTATTTGCGTATGGGATTGTAGGTTAATAGTCTTGCAATATGTAATTTAAGAGTTTTAACTCACTGTCTATATCCAGAGATGAGTATCTTCACGTTAACTGCACTTATATCACAGTTTGCGGATTTAATTTTATCTCTTACTAGAAGTTTAAATCACTTTTCACGAGATAATTGGAGAGCATTACCTTCTGCACCAATGATCGAGTGAAAATGCAAATTTTCAATTTCAGATTTTTCTTTCGAGTTAGGGACTTTTCAGAATATCTATCAGATGTAGTTCAATGTCCAGCGTGGCTTTAGCCGGGGAAGTAGTTGTTTTCTGTTAGACATTCACAAAAAATAACTT
Source organism: Gonioctena quinquepunctata (assembly GCA_018342105.1). Lineage (NCBI taxonomy): Eukaryota > Metazoa > Arthropoda > Insecta > Coleoptera > Chrysomelidae > Gonioctena > Gonioctena quinquepunctata. Next base: position 4,066 of record JAFIRS010003870.1, on the reverse strand, counting down.
CATTTTAATCGTGGATTTTTCAATTCACAGAAAAATCTTTCTATCAATATTCAATTGAGAATGTTTCCCTTTTCAACACTTAATGTTTTTTTTTCTACTGCTATTGTGAAACCGTCTACATCTTCCCGATCCATTCCAACCAGCACCCCCATTGGAAAAAATATTTTTTCTGCAGTGATGCATCATCTTCGGGTATTGATAATTTGCAGAATATTAGAAATGGTAAAAGTGCATATGATGCGAATTATGGTGTGAGGGTAGATCCTTCAACACAAACACTAAAAATGGGAAATCTAGAAGTTTCATTTTGATGATGGAAATATTTCTTTTCGGGGTGGTACTTTGCAATCACGTCAATACCCTGGCACAGATTTATATAACTTGATATTCCTCAAGAAACCGCCTGGAGTTGGTGATGCAAAAATTCGAAACCCATGGAAATTTTGGATTTTAAGAAAGCATTGTACAAACAGCATGAAGTGAAAAATCGAATGAGATATAAAAAATCATAGAAATATCAAGAAGTCATGAAGCCACTATCGAAATCAAGCAAAAATTCCAATACAATTCTGAATCAAAGCGGCGAACGAATGAAAAGGTTGAAGTCACAGAAAGTGTTTGCATCAAAACCGAAGAATTACGTATACTGGAATGAATCTAAAGAGTTAGTGGATCGTTTGCGATTGTTAATTGCTTCGAAAGCATCCGGTCATACAGGGCATGAAAATGAGATTATATCAATATTAGAGGAGCTACGTGAAGAAGGTATTATATGTTGATACAAATATATTGATCAATCACTTCATTATTGCAATATCACCAGTGAAGGAGAAAAAGAAGAATGGCTAATAATATCAAACGTCATATTGTGGATGAGTTACATGAGCCAGCTCGCCGACACTTCCAGAGAAGATCAAGTGTCGTCGAAGGCAAAGGAGATTTCTGGCAAATAGATCTGGCAGAATATCAACCTAATGCCAAAATTATTGAAGGTTATCGATACATTTTGGTGTTCATTGACTGTTACTGGACAAAACCAGTCGAAACAAAAACTGATGTTATGGGGATGGTATTGGAAGATGCCAAATATTCTCCCAGACATGTGCAAAGCGATCAAGGAAAGGAATTTTACAATAGACATTTTTCGTCATTGATGAGGCGAAAAAAAAATTCAATATCATTCCACTCTCAGTACTACAAAAGCATCTAAGGCTGAAAGAGTAATTCGAACAATCGAAACTTGGATCTATAAGGAGTTTTCGATGAATGGAAATCATAAATGGTTGGAAATCCTTCCAATCATAACACATAGATATAACCATAGAAAACATCGTAGAATAGGTATGAAACCCATCGATGTTGAAACCACTACAAAGTTGAAAATCATCAAAAAGAAATAAGGAAAGAAGATGAAAAAATCAAGCCCAAATATCGAGTGAATAATATTGTTCCTATTAGCAAATAAAAAAATTCATTCGAAAAGGGTTTTGTAACTCCACCACGGAATTATTCAAAGTCGTCAACAGCACATATCCACCAACATACATTCTCGAAGAAATGGATAAGAATCCCATTCAAGGCTGCTTCAATGAAGCTGAATTGCAGAAAACTCAAAATCCTGACGTGTACCTTGTCGAGAAGACATTGAAGAGAAAAGGACAAGAAGTTTTTGTCAAATAGTTAGGTTTTTCCCATGAAAATGTAATGTTTTTGATATAATAAACTAGTTTATGCTTCAAAGTATTGTTTTATTTGAATTGCTCGCAGTGTTATGCATGTACACACAACTCACACATGTTCAAAATGATCAATTCAAATTCATTTATCAAAACAAAAATTGAAGCTATTCACTATCACTATGAAATACATTGTTCAGATCTTTCATACACTTATTGTGTGTCATCATGACAGCTTCGTTGGTGTTGTGAAATTCTTTCAACTACTCTGCATTCTTGCGCAGATCATCAATAGTTTGTCGCTCCACATCAACTTTAGCTACTAGAGAATCATATTGATTTTGAACTTCTGTTAAGTCTCTCTTCATGATTGCAATGCGCTCCTGAAGTTTGTTGATGGTTTTCATTTCCTCATGCAAACTTCGATCCTTTCCGTCACACTGAACAAGGACGGCTTTTTTATCTAGAATGCCTTGTTCCACCATCTTTTTCATTCCAACACATTGCTGCAGAGGGCCATAGGAGGGCAGATCAATTTAATTCAATAGTGAGGTTGACAGAGAATCTGGTGTAGAACTTGAACTGCTTTTTTTACCTTCCTTCAGCCTTGGAAGAAGTAGGCTTTGGAACCACCATGGCGGTTATATTTCTCCCCCTATTGTTCACTCGTTTCACTACCTCTTCCTCCTTTTTAATTTCTGTGATATGTATGATGAGCGGAGAACAAGCTAGTAATAATTGAGTTATTCCAATATTAGATTCCAAATCACCAATTGTTGTTGTTGTTTCTGTTGTTACATCTGCCATCATGAGAAACTCATCCATATCAAAATCTTGTAAACCATCTGGCAATGTAGTACACGTTGGTTTAACTCTGGAATAGCACCATTTGTCACATACTGATCAGCGCTATTACGCAACGAAGTTGACAGAATACTGCAACTTTGCATTTCGATAACTTTAATGATATTTTCAAACTGAAAGTTAGAATCAATGATCGAAACTATAATGTGTTGTAGTAGGCGTGTGTATCACCTTTGATACATGTATTTTCGACACTCTCCCTTCCATCTACACTCGTGGGTAGGAAAGGGTTCTTCCCCACTTCTAACTGAATTCTCCTACTCATTCGATATTTTCAAATTGAATAGCATTTGATTCATTGCTTCACTAACATCCAAAATGTCCAAAGTTATATGTGCCGCTGAAACTACTACTGATCCAGCGCAAGCCCAAAAAGTCACACCAAACCCTCTGCATAATATATCTATCGGTCACACCAAATCTTATGGATATTGAATCTGTCCAAGGCAATCAAGTCAGTTCATCTTCAGTAACTATAGAAGGGTTGATGAGAGAAATGAGAGGAGACGACAACCAGCCATCATATGGGACGATAATTTGGAGCGATGGGTGCCCATTGAAGAAGGTGATCTTCAAGTCAATATACCTGCAGAAGATTCAAACTATGACTCGGGCGAAACAATATATCTGGAAATCGATGAAGAAGCTGACTCGGATGAATCCATGGATTTTTTGAATCCGTAGCATGAATAGAAATAAAATCTATAACGAATTATATATATATATATATATATATATATATTAAAAAAGGAAGAGAAATTTGTTACGAATCCAAGAAAGTCACCATCCGCCTACAGCTGTTTCATGTTTCCCAATCATCAGGACGGCTTGTGGTCTTTCTCATATTCGTACCATAAATCTCATAGTGCTTATACCTACCGGCAAGTATGAAAATGTAAAATGCATAGAATTATAGAGGTGACACCTATCATTTGTGGGGTGAAGCTTAGACCCAATATCATGAAATTTAATGACACGAAATTTCGTGCACATTATTAGGTCACCAACAGATGTCAGTATAGGCCAATACACGACACCAAAAGTCGTACTCCTAGTGCGTTCAGAGTAACGCAAACAAATAACGAGAGAAAGAGCAATTTGTTACGAATCCAAGAAAGCCACCATCCGCTTTCAGTTGTTTCATGGTTTGCCAATCATCAGGACAGCTTGTGGTCTTTCTTAAATTCGTACAGAAAATCTCATAGTGCTAATACCTACCGGCAAGTATGAAAATGTGAAATGCACAAAATTATAGAGGTGACACCTATAATTTGTGGGGTGAAGCTTAGACCTAATATCGTAGAATTTAATGACACTAAATTTCGTGCACATCGATAGGTCACCAACAGATGTCAGTAAAGGCCAACCCATGACACCAAAAGTCGTACTCCCAGTGCGTTCATAGTAACGAAAACAAATAACGAAAGAAAGATAAATTTGTTACGAATCCAATAAATCCACCATCCGCCTGCAGCTGTTTCATGGTTTCCCAATCATCAGGACGGTTTGTTGTCTTTCTCAAATTC
>JAFIRS010003869.1:0-110682 GCA_018342105.1 Gonioctena quinquepunctata | reverse complement strand
GGATACCCCCAAATACATTATTATTAGGGGGGAATAATGCAGATGTCACCCCCATCCAAAGAAACTTGGTCTTCTTTTTTTTATGTTGACAACACCTTTTCTTTCTCCCAATGAATTGGGGAATTTTCCCATGTATGATGACCCCCAAGGGGGACTGTATTTGTTTATTTTTTCCCCCAAGGAACAAAATTTTTTCTCCAACTCCATCCTAAAAAAATTACTTTCATTAAACCTTTCATCTTTTTGCAAAAATTATAACTAAAAACCCCAAAATCACGCTCCTCAAACCCCGTAGGGAATTATAATGTCACGAAAACGCACCCCAAAATAATCCATTCAAATCAGTTGATCGATCTGCAAGGTTTGGGGGGAATTGAATGATTTTTTTCTGTAAATTTCCCTGTTTTTGAATGACATAATTTTAAACACTTCCATGTTGACCTTGATGGAGTTGTGTAGTTTGATGTTTTTTCCAATAGCTCGAGTACTTTATGCTTGATATCGTTGAAAAAAGGTGCATACTCTGTATACATATTCTCACTAGATACTCTGTAGCTGGAAATGCGACACTTGAATGCATTTTAATGAGGTGTACACCACCTCCCAAGTGAACACATGAATTCGTCCTGTGGCAGGTGTTCTATTGTGAGTTGACTTGACAATATGGAAATGTCACATTACAACAATTACATGTATAGAGTGGTGCAGGTGGTGAGTCATCGCCATTGTTCAATTTAACTCGTTTCACTGAAGGACCTCCCTGGCAAGTTTCCCGTTGATGCCGACGTAGCTTATCACTACGGGTGAAATCTTTACCACAATCACACGAATACATTTCAGCAACTTGTTTTCAATAGCTCACTGGAGGAGCACTGATTCGAAATACTCTTCTCCTGGAATATTTCAGTGAAATACCCCCACCATACAACAAGTCCGATGCGATGCGCAATCTGTATGGATTTGAGGGATTCTCTTGACATTCAGCGCACTCATCAATAATCGCAGTTCATTCTTAGCTCTCTCACAGGACAAACGCCCTCCTCGCTTGGAGAGTACAAGGATTCATGAAGGTCATGACTGCACAGAATATGTATGCCTACACCACAACTTTAGTCAAGATCAAACAAAAATCGAGATCAAATCTTGAGGTTGCCGAAACAATCCCAACATCAAAACTCTAGGTCAAATCTCAAAGTCAAAACTTAATGTTATGAATCTCAAGGTCAAACTCAAGGTCAAAACTGAAGTCGAATCTCAAAGTCGACCAAACCCCATGTCAAAACTCAATGACAAATCTCAAAGTCAAATCTCAAGGTCAAACACACACACATTGCACACCTGCAACTATTCAAGGTCACACGTGACGTCATAGTGGTGGGGGGAGAGCCAGAACCGGCTTAAATCTCCTACTATAATTGAGCTCCTAAACTAATGTGGGTAACTGATTTTGAGTCGGCGCCAAACAAACTAGCAATTGAATTAGGTAAAGCATAAAATGATGCACGGCTGCGTTTTGATAACTTCTTCCAAAGTTATATAATGATCTTCGATAATTGTTTGTTTGGCGCCGACTCAAAATCAGTTACTCACATTAGTTTAGGAGCTCAATGGGCGTGACGAAAGATTCTGAAATACTCTTCCGTAATGTGGGTACACATTCACTATTTACGAAAAAACCTTTATTTTGATAATAAACTCAAGTTTAATGAAGTTTGAAGCCATTTTACTAATATTTTTTCAAAAGTGCGCGAAAACAGCTCGCAGGTGTCATGGCGTCGGCTCTGACATCACGCCTAGGTGAAAATGTCATTGGGTCTATGCGTAGCGAAGGAAGTAAACAAAACATTAAATTAATTCGTGTGATAAAAATGAATTCCAAAGTTCATAAGTGGTGTGCAGTACCGCAGTGTAAAAACACATCAATAAGAACACCCAACAAAGTGTTTGTACATGTTCCAAACAAGAAAATAATGAGAGATAAGTGGTTGAAGCTCGCAAGGCGAAACCCGAACGACATAGTCACGAATTCGCCACTTTATTTCTGTGAAGACCACTTTGAGTGAGTATGTTATCATATATTTATATTTCTCAAACTTAAAACGTTCGTTTGACGTGAAATAGTTGAAATATTGAGGCTATGGAATTACTAATTTATTGAGGTTATGTTTGTTTTGGTACTGTCTATCATTCTTATTATCAATTTTGATCGTTTACTTTTCTTTTTGCAGCTGCCGAATGATATGGAAAATTATATGAAGAATCATGTGATGGGGTCAGTATCACAAGTACGTATGAAACCAGGATATATGCCCCATAAATTCATATTCCAACCAGACAGGAAACCACGAACATCTGACACAACAGAGCGACCCTATATAGCTAAGAAACGAAAAATGATGATTCTTGAAGAGTGTAAAAAGGAATTCGAAGAAAAATTTATAGTTACAGGAAGCTAACCACAAAAATAAACAATGACAATTTTATTGTAAAAATAACCTATGAAAGTTAAATAAACTCGCACGAGTTCAAAACAAGTTTGATTATATCTAAATTGGTTGTATCTAGGGTAAAGATAAATACAAAATTTACTTACAAGGAAGTTTTCACGTTTCTAAACTCAGACGAGCAAAATTCTCGCCCAACATCATTACATCAATCCTGGGCAAATTTGAGTTATTTGCCTTAACAAAGCTTGGTTCCCATTGTTATAGTAGAGTGGAGACGATAAATCACACGTGAAATAATAAAAGATCAATCCAAATGCGTAATCAGTAGTATTCACAACAACAAAACACAGAGAATGGGTGTATTGACTTGACATTGACTGACAGCGGAGTTTACCTAAGCGTGATGTCATGCGCTGTGATTGGTGTTTCAGTCAAAATGGCCAATTGCAGTATTTTAATGTTTTATTTTATTGAAAATCTCAATAATCTGAATTCTTTAAATAGAACTAAAGCAGGGTTTTAAATTTTTTTAATATGAATTTTCCCCTAATACCATTATATCGACGACTTTTTTATACTGTCGTCATGCCTATTATCATTTAGACTAAGGTTTATTTTATTTCTGCTTTTCACTTGATTTTTTCGTCGGTTTAATTTTTTGTTAAAAGTTTTTTGTTTCATGAGAAAAGGTGCATTTTTTATAGATGCATTTTTCTATTACTTTGCCCATTATACAGGGAATTCATTGTTATTGGCCTATAATTTACTATAGAGAAGTGATATTCATTTTTCGAGAATTTGCGGTACCTTTCCTACGTTTAATTGTAGAAGGATGTTGATTTATGAATAAATTCAGATTGGAAGAAAAAAAAATTATCAAGCGTCCGAATGAGAGTGAACTTTTTCTCCAGCTGAACATCTCCCATTCGATTCACTTCGATGTCCTTCCATGAACTTCCAAACTTACAGGAGACTATCCCTAGAGAAAGTTTCCTGAAGTTACTTTCCATTTGAACTGCAGTAATTTCTCCATTTCTTTCGAATTTTCCGCTCAATGGAAAGTGTGCCCTAACACGTGCAAGAATAATTGAGGGTTAGTTATTTATGTCGAGTCTGCAAAACATTCAATCGAATCCTGGGGCGGAATGGTGGAAATTCACAGTATTCGCTGCACACTTCCATATATCGGTTGTGTCAGCGGAAATTATCGTGAATGGTGGATTGGTTGAGAGTTATCCCTCTGAAATTATTATGCCCTTTTTCAGAAGCCACGACCGCATGTTGTTTCATGACTGAAGTATTTGTGTCGTTATACAGGGTGTTTCACGGTGGAGTACCTGAAGAACGGAAAAACAGACTATTTCGAAAATTTGTGGGCGTGGATAATCAAACATGCTTATCCGTCTGGAATTTTCATCAAGACAGTGTTGCCGCCTGTATCAGAAAGTAGTAGCTACTTTGTTATTTCAAATGGAACACCCTGTTTAATCCAATTATCTTCGGAATTCTTATAGGATTCCTCATAACTTTTTCAATTATTTCCTATAGCTCATAGCTCCATAAGATCATTAAATATACAAAAAACTCAAATTATGATTCGATAGTACCTTCGACAATCGCGACATCTATACAGATACAAAAAAAACCCAAAAATAACTATATTGTCAAGTATGAAAAATATTACCCGATATAAATATAGCAATCATTTCTTTTTCAAAATTCTGAATCAATTTATCAGACCTGAAGATAAAATTTTAACATAATTAAGCTCAGAGTTGAAAATTCCATAGTTCAATTATTTATTAGTAATTCATCATTCAGTATTACATTCATTGAAATACAGTTTTTCCTGCATATTAAAAGTTCATCGCCGTTCATTAACCAGGTATAGGATTTCAAGTCAATTCCTGAGTACTGAATGGCAAGAAAGCTGATTCTGCAATAGGCAGCGCAATAAATCACGACTCAACGATATTTTTAATATAAATTGAAATGATTGTTTTTGCTCGGTTCTTTTTATTGTGCCTGTTTATGCTGCCAGTCCAAGATGACACCTCTCCCTCCCTGGGTTTTTATAATAATGTAAGTCTTACTTTTATTTACTTCTTTTGGTCATTTTCCACTTCACTATTTTGGTATTCACCATCATGTTATTTTTTGCTCTTTTATAATTTTTAATAAATCATAATAGTTTTCACTTCACTTTTTTTATTTCACTATACCAGGGTGGTCACAATCACAGAATTGAAATGTTTCAACCTTTCGCAAGCCAAGCAAGAATATTAGTGGGCACCCTAAACAGTTAGAGGGCCAGGGTTTCACAGGGTCTTTCCAAGTAGGGCGTGACAATATTAAGCATATTGATAATAAAAATCTAATTGAAAATATTCGAACTGCCAACTGGAATGAAGTCAAGTTAGAGCCAGATATTGAGACCAAAACAAACACATTGATATATAATTTACAGGAAGCAATAAAAATGAGTACCTACCAATTACGTGAAAATCAATCAAAAACAAAAGAAACGGAAATCATGGATCACACCCTCACTGATTGAATGTTTTAATGAAAAAACAATCTATATATTGAACTTGAAAAATAAACCTAATGACGAAATTAAAAAAAAAATATGAAAAGAGTAAAAGGGATATTTTAAGACAAATAAAAATCGCGAAAACAAGATTATTATAATAGAAAGATGGAAAAAAACAAAGGAGTTATGGAAATTGATATATGGAATTATATCTAACATTGAATTAACCGACGAAGCCATAAAAGGAGGAGGTTCTCTATTCGACCCATATATTTTATATTTTTCCATAATTTTTTTTTATGTATGATCACGCATAACTTTTCACTGAGACGTCCGATTCCGATAATTCTTTTTTCAGTGGTGTACTTCGAATTTGGTCCCATTTGAATTTAAAAGATAAAATCCACCCCTAGGGCTAGCGAAATGGAGGATATTGATCACTCACCCTCTGAATTCCGGTCCGTTAACCGATTCTATCAGGCATAACTTTGTACTGGGTTCTTCGATTTGGATGATTCTTTTTTTAATAGATAGGGTATACCTTATATTTGGATTTCGGAAGGAATTAGCCACCCTTACGGGTAGAAAAATAGGGGATAATTGATTTTATATTAGTGAACATTGGCACACACATACGTAGTTGACAATGACAGATCGCTACTGACATTATTCTTGTTCCGTCAAAATCAGTATATTTTATGAGAGGATGGAATAATATACAAAGTAATGAAATAAACTAACCAGAACAACGAGAATAATTCATATTACAACAAATAGTAAAAGTATATAATCATATTATTTAACTGGTAATAGTTGAAGTAAGGTGGGTAAGTAAGTATTTTGGAAGTAATAAAAAAACAAGTAGGTAGTAATTTGTAGATTTTAGCCACAAAAAATTGAAAAACAAAAACGTTTTAACAAAAAATTGAACCGACGAAATACGGAACTGAAAAGTGAAAAATAAAAAGTTTTTAACAAAAAATTAAACCGACGAAAAAATCAACTGAAAAGCAGAAAATAAAATGAACCTTCCTAGTATAAATGATAATTGAGCTTCTAAACTAATGTAAGTAACTGATTTTGAGTCGGCGCCAAACAAACAATCATCGAAGACCATTATCTATGGAAGAAGTCATCAAAACGCAGCCGTGCATCTCGCTGCCATCAATTTACGCTTCACCTAATTCAATTGCTAGTTTGTTTGGCGCTGACTCAAAATCAGTTACTTACATCAGTTTAGGAGCTCAATTATCATTTAGACTAAGAAGGTTTATTTTATTTCTTGCTTTTCAGTTGATTTTTTCGTCGGTTTAATTTTTTGTTAAAAGGTTTTTAGTTTTTACTTTTCAGTTCCGTATTTTGTCGGTTTAATTTTTAGTTGAAAAGTTTTTATTTTCCAATTGTTTTGTGGCTGAAATCTACCAATTACTACCTACTTGTTTTCTGATTACTTCCAAAATACTTACTTACCCACTTTACTTCAACTATTACCAGTTGAATAATATGATTATCTACCTTTACTATTTGTTGTTATATAAATTATTTTCGTTGTTCTGGTTAATTTATTTCATTACTTTGTATATCATTCCATCCTCTCATAAAATATACTGATTTTGACGGATATGAAACAAGAATAATGTCAGTAGCAATCTGTCATTGTCAACTACGTATGTGTGTGCCAATGTTCACTAGTGAAAAATCAATAATGCCCTATTTTGCCACCCGTAAGGGTGGCTAAGTCCTTCTGAAATCCAAATATAAGGTATACCCTATCTATTGAAAGAAGAATCATCCAAATCGAAGAACCCAGTACAAAGTTATGCCTCATAGAATCGGTTAACGGACCAGAATTCAGAGGGTGAGTGATCAATATCCTCCATTTCGCTACCCTTAGAGGTGGATTTCATCCTTTAAATTCAAATGGGACCAAATTCGACTGAAAAAAGAATTATCGGAATCGGACACCTCAGTACAAAGTTATGCGTGATCATACATAAAAAAATATGATGGAAAAACATAAAATATACGGGTCGAATAGAGAACCTCCTCCTTTTTGGTTTCGTCGGTTAAAAAGATAAAACACAATATATCACAGATGGTAATGGAATGATCAGCCGAAGTCGGCCAATAGCAAATATATTCAAAAAGTATTTCATAAATGTGGGCAAAAATTAGGCCGAAAAAATCAATAAACCTAATAACTATAGAGAGAAAAAGACTGTGAGCAACTACTCATTGTTTGTATATCCAACAACAGAAACAGAAATCATACATATTATTAAACATAATCTTGAAGCTAAAAAAGCCCCTGGGTACGATGGGATAAACTCTGAAATATTAAAAATGATAGTGGATGTAAGCCTACCAGGGCACATTCTGGCAGCTTTCAAAAATACTATTGTAACCCCAATTTTTAAAGCAGGAGATAAACATGATATAACAAATTACAGACCCATTTCACTTATATCAAGTCTGGCCAAAGTTCTGGAAAAAGTGATAAAAATCAGAGTAAATGAATTCTTTGATAAGCAAAACCTACTTTCCATCTCAGAATTTGGTTTTTGGGACAAAAAATTGACTAAAGACGCAATATTACTATCAGCAAATACGATCTATGAATGAACCAGTTATCGAAGTCTTTCTTGACTTAGTAAAGGCCTTCGACACCGTCGATCATAATAAACTTCTGAGAACACTAGAAGTGCGGGGTACAGCACATTGCTTATTCGAGAGTTACTTGAAGAACCGTAAACAACAGACTAGAATAAATGATCAAATGAGTAATACAGAAGAAATACCATGTGGCGTTCCACAGGGTACGGTGCTGAGGCCTCTGCTATTTACCGTCTCTAGGATTAATTTGTTTTTATTAGAAAATTAAAGTCAAATCATCAGTTTTGCTGATGACACTGTGAGGACACAAGGACACAAATTGGTACAAATTAAAACTGAAAATTGAAAGTGACTTTGCCAATATAAAAACTTGGCTAGATAATAGGTTACTATCAGTGAATTTCAAGAAAACCATATACCTACCATTTATTAGCTTTGAGACGTCTCTCCCAAACTTTGTATCAACCATAAGAGATTCCTTTGAAATAAGACCCTCAAAAATAATAAAATACTTAGGTATTATGCTGAATAGTTGTCTCAAATGGAATGTCCATGTAGAATACTCGATTTGGAAACTAAGATGTATATTATATAAATATAAAAAAAAGAGAAATACCTAAATTTACTAAACTATGGAATATTGGATGGGGAGATGTTTCCAAAACACACTATAATGCATTGCAGGTGTCGCAGAACAAATTTCTGAAAATAATGCTCAATAAACATAACAGATATTCCACTGATCTGCTTTATTACGGAACGAATATACAAGATGTTCGGCAGGTATTCTATTTACAAATGAATATAAAACAATACACAAATACGCATGAATTGAGAAGTTACACACATGACTATCAAACATGGAATAAAAAAAAGTATGTTACACCGGCAATGAACAAATACGTCGGTCAGAGGAGTTACATGTACTTCGGGACAAAATTATTCAATAGCCTACCTGAAAATATTGAACAAACAAAAACACTGAACCAATTCAAGATCAATATGAAAGAATACATCAGGAATATATCAAGAAAAGAGATTCATGAGCTGATTGAATAACAGTAATAGATAGTCCATTATTTTTCTTTTCTCAATTTCCTCTTTTATTTGATCATATATACGTTTTGAAACATTACAACTTAAATACATTCTCATCCTTGAATTAGTCACTTCGCTCCTCATTTCCACACTCTAAATGTTGTCCATTAGCTTTTATATCACTACAACTATATTTTGCCATTTTATACTGTATATTCTACACTCGACGTCTTTATATTGTAATATTGTTATACCAGGTGTCCACGGAAGGATGTTCGCCCCTATAACTTTTTTGTTTTCGGAGATAATAGAATAAGATTCAGAGAATCTGTTTAATACATAAAACTGCATTTTTTGACAAGTAATTCAACTTCATGCAAATTCCGGATTCACCGGAAGTGACATAAACTTTCGATTTTTGAATGGGACACCTCAGTTTTTATGCCTCCATATGACATTTAAAATACAACCATGTATCATTTGTTAATGTTTGTAACAGTTTTTTCATTTTATTTTTCGAAATAAATTTTCATTCTAGTGGGCTATGGATACGTTCAAATAACTAATTTCAGTCCTAAATTGATTGTAAAAATACAACTTTACTGTTTCCGATCAAAAAGTTCCAGCTATGTGACGTTTGATTTTAAAATTTGTATTACTATTTTTTTTCGAATGGAAACATGGTGGCTCGTCGGGTTAGAAAAAAGAGCATTTTACAACGATTAATTTGATACCGCACTCTATTAGGTTGTGAGAAAACTTCCAATGAAAAACTGAAAATACCATGATGTTAGAACTCTTCTGAAATGAAGCACCTGTTGAAAATGAAAAAATTTCATTTTCAAATTATATTGAAACTACCTATTTACATATCTTAGGGTTCCAGATGTTCAAAGTGACCTCCATCTTGTTGCTGACAAAGGCGAACTTTTCTTATTGTTGCTCTTACAACGTTTCTCAACTGTCTTGGTGTAATTATATGAATGACTGCCTTACTTTGTCCTCTAATTCATGTCGTGTGGCAGAAGGTTCATCATAAACCTCGTTTTCAATAGATCCCCATGGAAAAAATCTAGAGGCGGTCGGGTGATCTGTTTTTTTTTTAAAAGGAATAAATAAAGGTATAAATTGAAAACGACCCTATTTTACCTTGCCGGCTACCTAACTGGACCCATATTTCCAATCCAGTTTTCGTTGTATGTTTCATGCAGATATTCCGTAACTGCCCTCAAGTTGTGTGGTGGAGCACCATCGTGTTGATAAAATAATCCAACTCGATTTATTAATGGAACTTCGTCTAAGAAATGCTTAATTTCCTGCTTGAGGAAACTTAGATAACTAGCCCCTGTCAGGACACCGTAAAAAATTATAGGGCCTAAAATTCTGTCTCCTAAAATCCCAACCCACCAATTGATACCAAACCGTTCTTCGAAATTTCCTTCCTCCATCAAGTGTAAATTTGCACCGCACCAATATCGCTTATTATTTCTGTTGAAATGTCCCAAATTAGTGAAACGGCTTTCGTCAGTATATAGAATTTTATATGGAAATGTGTCATCCTCCAAATATTTTCCAAAGAACCAATTGCATTACTCAAGTCTCCTTGCATTATCGTTTTGGTACAGGTGCTGGTGTAGTTGATATTTAAATGAATGATATTTACGTTTCTTCAAAATGTTAGCTGCAGAAGACTTCGAAATGTCACATTTTCTTGCGATCTCCCTGAGTGACGTATTAATATTCACTTAAACGTATGCCAGAGCATCTATGTCTTTTTCTCCACTCACAACAAACAAATCATTCTCATCATTATCAGATTCATTTCGCATTTTTTGAACCAGTTTTGGAAAATAGTGCCGGGTCGGGTGACGCCGATCAGGATATCTCTGTGCGTATGGGTGCAGCATCGGTTGAATTTTGCCTACACTCTCCAAAAACCAATAACATATCAACTTTTTCTGTTCTTGTATGAATATTGTTATTTTCCATGATTTTCAAACAATGAGGTACACAATAACTACCCAATTCACTTTGTAGAAGAGATGTAAAATAATATGTTGACACGTCAATTTTTACCGCAATAATTTAATGCTTTTGTTTCAGTTGTGTTGGTCACAGGCTACTCGATGATTCTAAATCTTATTTTAATCTCAATAAGATTCGTCATTTAACGGGAGTTCTAACGTTATATTTTGAGTTTTTTATCGAAAGTTTTCTTACAACCTAATAGAGTACGGTGTCAAATTAATCGTAATAAAATGCTCTTTTTTTCTAACCGACGAGCCACCATGATGCCATTTGAAAAAAATTATAATAACATTTTAAAAATCAAACGTCACATAGCTGAAACATTTTGATCGAAACAGTAAAGTTGTATTTTTACAAACATTTTAGGACTGAAATTAGTTATTTGAACGTATCCAGAGCCCTCTAGAATAAAAATTTATGTCGAAAAAAAAATAACAGAACCGTTACAAACAGTAACAAACGATACATGGTTATATTCTTAATGTCATATGGAGACAAAAAAACTGAAAATATACCAGGTGTCCCATTTAATAATCGAAAGTTTATGTCACTTTCTCTGAATCCGGAATTTGCATGAAGTTGAGTTACTTGTGAAAAAATTCAGTTCTATGCATTTAACAAAATTTCATTCCATTATCTCCGAAAACAAAAAAGTTATAGGGGCGAGCCAACTCCGTGGACACCCGTTATACTCATATGTTGTATTCTAAAATGTTGTGTTGTTCATAATTTTATACTTCAATGTAAAACCATATCTAGACTTAAGTTTTCTCATCACGCCCAAGCTGTGACTACCACAGCTTCAGTGATTATCTTTGTTTATTCAAGTAGTAATTGGCACATATTAACTATTTTGTAAATCATTCTGGGTGAGTAAACATATTTATTATTATTATTATTATTATTATTATTATTATTATTCATTCTGCCGATGGAAGGAAGGCTCAAAAGGGAGTTTTTTCCGGAGACTCATGAAAATGACTGAAACTCCCTGAATCATTAATTATTTGGAAAGCTGTGACATTTTTCATTTGATTTTGTGTACTTTCCCTATACCTAGCTCGTACAGTTTGTGAGTTATGATCATTTAGGTTATGAAATGTTTAAATCATCATGAAATGCAAAAAGTATTCAAAAAGTATTGTCACTTTGAAGTGACAATTGTCACTTTGAACTGACAATTGTAACTTTGAAGTGACAATTGTCACTTCAAAGTGGCAATTCCAAATGTTTTTGAAAAATATTTTGTCGTTGGCCCTCCTAAGCCTCCGTTGAATCCCACGTTATTGAACCAAAAATACAAATACTAATTTTTTTATTTGGACCAAATTGTTTAATACATAATTTCTATATCAAAAAGTAACTTCAATTTGAATGACTCTCCAGAATCAGTTGATGAAAATGTGAGCTAATTTTGATAATCCGTCCCTGGGGCCATGCAGAAAGAGCCTGCATTCACATTATATGGTAACTGTGAAGCGTACTTGATTCACAGACCGTGAAATCCAATGCAAGGTTGGAGTTATATTCAACTCACGTAATCCTCAGACCAAATGCAGCGTGAGTTAGATATAACTCACGGGGCGTTCAATATTGACTTTCAGCACACCGTGTATATCTGTAGGACTGAAATTGCTAGTCTCTAATCTATGGGCAACTTGAAAATCCTTCAATACATGGCCTACGTAAATCACCTTGTGTATATTATCTTTGACCTAATGACAATATTTCCTGATATACTACTGCCTACTATTTATACTATTCAACGAAATACCTATTCAAAGATTCTTTTTCAGGGTTTAGAATTAATTTACTCAGGAGTTTTATTGCATATAGCTCAGCTCATATCCCTGTATATCTGCGGTTTTCCATAACACGTATAGTAATTCTCTAGTTCCTCAAGTCGGCGATTCAGTAAGAATTCTCCGGCACGTGTAGAAAGGAGAGGTCTGAAACATCATTATGTTCCTCTGAAACCCCCCTTTAGCTTGTTTTACGGGAGGGTGAACATGAAGAGAGCATCGTTAAAGACGATGTCTTACGTGTACGAGGGTAGTGTTCCGTCTCTATACAGTTTGGTTTCTCTATGCTATATAAGACGTCCCAAATATTCTATCGGAATAAATCAGTTGTGGAATGTTGTTGTGAAAAATTGATTAAATTTGATTCGTATAATAATAATAAATCAGCTTTTTTCAACATTTAAATTCCTACAATAACAAAAGAAAAATAGAACAGTGTTAATTAATATGATGAATTGCATAACAAGCGGGGAGTGCTCTGTAATGTTGAATTAATTCATAATGTAAATAAGGATCCAGTTACTGTGGGCATCTATAAAACTATACACAAGGATTATATCAATTCTATCAAGGATATCAAAAGGAGGTCTTATGAAACTTTTTTGAAAAATTCCGCGAATATCAGTGGGGATTCCTGGAGTTTAAAATCAATTCTGAGTGTAATAGAAATCCACCAAAAAAAAAACTGGTACACTCATATCAGAGAACGAGTTCAATATTTCATCAACATAGCAAACACATTGATTTCTTCTCTACCCTAGTCAAATCATGAACCTACTGATTTCTTGAAGAATATCAATTCACCGATGAATTCATTTTCATTTTTTCCTGTCACTCCTCTTGAGGTTATGGATACCATTGGGTCATTAAAGCCATAGCTGATATCATTGCTCAACCCTTACCATTGTTAATTAATGAATGTTTTTCGCTAGGTATTTTCCCTGATGTGCTGTAAATAGCAATTATTTTGCCTTCACTAAAAAAAGGTGATCCACAGAAGATAGAAAACTTTCGACCAATTTCAATAATCCCTGTCATAGCTAAAATTATAGAGAAAAAGGTTAATTTCATACCTAGAAGCAAACTCTCTGCTTTGTCCTGGACAATTTGGATTCAGGTCGTATCGATCAACAATGCTATCACAAAAGTCATCCCTAGTGTAGTTGAAATCTTAGAGTTAGGGAAACATTCGTATCTAACGCTCTGTTTGATTGCGTGTCTCATGATATATTACTCAGAAAGCTGTTCTATTATGGTATTCGGGGGCTTCCTCTGGATTTTTTTGAATTCTATTTATGTGGTGTATTTCGACTACAGTGTTAAATCAAATTTGGAGGAACTCATACATGGGGTGGCTCAAGGATCTATTTTGGGACCCTATTCATTTTTATACATATTATATGACCTTTATTATCATATTTTGCCCAAAAATAGTATTCTTTTCGCCGATGACACAACTTTAATCGATCGCAACAGTGATATGAAGGAACTGATGGAATGGTTGGTTGGTTGGTTGGTTGGTAAAAGCTGACGAGCCAGAGACAGGGTTGGCACTTAGCTTCCCTTGACACTGCGACCAGCTGGGGTCAATTGTATCACTCTGTCGTTCCTCATTCAAACAGGTTTCTGCCTTCAATTAGGTATAGAAGACTGTTGATAAGGTTCTTCGGATCCATGCCCGTTTTCGGGCTGATCTCTCCAAAGGTTCTGTGTCGCCTACTACTCAGGGCGTCACAGTCGAAGATAATATGAGAGGCTGTTTCCTCCTCTTCATCACATAGCCTATACTCCACGGTTTCCCTACGTACTCCCATGGTGTTTAGGTGTTTTCTTAGGCCGCAGTGTCCATTCAACAGACCTATTATTATACGAGCCTTCTTTCTGTTCAGGTTCAGAAGGTCAGCCGTCAGGGTCCGGTTTGGATGACTTTGCTGTGTATTTGCCCGACAGTTTGATGCCAATATTGTTGGTGTCTTCTTTCTATCCACTCGTCGATCAGGGTCCTGCATATGGTTTTGCTAATCCCATGTACAGGTTCTGGCCCTGTGAATAGCGTTTCAGATGCTTGTCCAGCTAGCTGGTCCGCTTTGACGTTGCCTCCACTGCCTCTATGACCTGGCACCCACATCAAGGTGACCTTGTTGTGTTTTGCCAGCTCGATGAGGTTCTGGAGGCAGTCCCAGACCAGTTTGGACTTTATCTGTAGGGAGTTGAGTGCTTTGATAGCACTTTGACAGTCAGATAGAATGTAGATGTGTTTTTTCCTCTTCCACTTTCTGGATTCTTCTGAATGCATGTGTTTCAGCTTGGAATATCGTGAAGCATTTGCCAAGTGGTATTATGTAATCCCTTCTTGGCCTCACCCCATGTATTCCTGCTCCCATTTCTTCAACTGTCTTTGAACCGTCTGTATACCAGACTATGTCCGCAGTTGATTGTGTTTCTATACTCGGAGCCCATCCAGATCCATCAATTCGTGTTTCGGATGGTTTTTCGAATAAGTATAGGGGTTGCATGTAGTCTGAAATCATTTCGAGTTCTTCGATTTTGATTACATGAGTGATTCTGGTATGTCCAGTTGTACGGATTCTCCAGTTTTTTGTTTGTTTCAGTCTGTATGCACTCATCTTTGCCTCTCCAATGACATGTAAGTCAAGGGGTTCGAGGTTCAGGATGATTTCCATTGCAGCTGTTGGAGTGCTATTCATTGCACCCGTGATACAGAGACAGGCAAGCCTCTGGTTTTTGCCTGTCTTTGATTTGTTTTTGGCCACCATAAGAGTGAGCCATAAGTTATTCTTGGTCTCATTACCGCTGTGTAAAGCCAGTGCATGGCTTTCGGTTTGAGCTCCCAGGTTTTTCCAAAAGATCTCCTACACATCATGAAGGTTATCTTGCTTTCAATGGGTACACGTTGGAGATGCGGGTTCCAGGTTAGTTCCTTGTCAAGAATCAGCCCTAGATATTCCACCTGCTCTACTACTTGTAATCTTTCACCGAATAGTCTGGGAGGTATGAGATCCCCCATGTTTCTCCTCCGGGTGAAGGGAATTAGTGTTGTTTTGTTCGGATTTGCCCTTAGGCTCTCTCTGTTACACCATTCCTCTACTATCCTCAGTGCATTTTGCATTAGCTCTGAGGTTGGAATCTTCCAAACACACTTTAGAAGTAGCAAATGAATGGTTCGGTTCTAACAAGCTTTTGCCCAGTTCTGAGAAAAACCAGAATTTAATTATGACTTCCAATGCCACTTTAACAGATGGGCATAGTGTCAAGTTTCTCGGTATATATATATATATATATATATTGACGACAAGCTCGACTGGAAGTGCCATGTTAATAAATAGGCGAATAAATGATCTAGTGCGGTGTTTTTGATTCGTAGACTGAGGAATTTAGTTGGTATTGATATTCTTAGGTCAAGCTACTTTCGACTTTTCCATAGTCATTTGACCTATGGAATCATTCTGTAGGGTAGCTCTAGTCGAGCAAACAAAATTTTCCTTCTCCAAAAAAGGATTATTCGTGTGTTCTTCACATTCGGCTTCAGATCATACCTCTTCCAACTGCTTATATTTACTACTACTTGAAATGCATAAAAACAGAGCGGATCATGCTTTACAATCTGATTTACATCAGTTTCATACGAGATCAGGAAATTTGCTGAAAACGCCAAGATATAGGTTTTCGCGGTGTCCAAGAAAAATTCTCTGAATTTACATTTTCATAACAAACTACCTGAAGGCTGAATTTCTACAATTTCAAACAAAGAGTTCAATCTCTTTTACCGAAGAACTGTTTTTACTCGGAAAATGAGTTTCTCATCTATGCATTCACGAACAAGGATTTGTGAAAAACACTCAACCATTTGGGCTTCGATTTATTTTATTCACGTTGAATTAACTGCATTTTGTCTTCTGATAATAATATTTACTTGGTGATATTTGTGCTTCAATTTATTTTACGCAGATTGGATTGTGTTTTGTCTTTTTAATCATAATGTTAACTCGGTGATATTAGTTATAACTCTTAGATATAGAAATATTTTTAATTTCATAAGACCTGCTACAAATATATTTGTAATATGTAATGTAGTCAATAAACTCTACTCATACATGAGAAAAGGTGAACGATGAAAAAATTAAGTGTCAGCTATAGCTGTTATTCAACTCGACCACAAAAAAGGTGAAAAAACCAAATAAAACAAAAAAAAAAAGGAAAATAAATAAGGTAAGATCGTCACAAATGGTTGTGAAATTTGGCAGCATTGTATGAAAAACATCTTGTGTAAATTGTAATGGAGTGAGGAGGAATGACAAGAATGTTTATTAAATGTTCTGATGTCGTTCAGTGCTGAATATGTCTTTTTTTATAAAGGTATTTAGAAGTTTTCGTTATGAGAACTCTGTAGGTTATTGACAGTAGGTGTAGATTTCAAATATCGTTCAACCTCATCCATCCAGAGTTCATGCATTCTGTACTTATGTGGTCAAATTTCCGAATACCGAAGGAGAATCGAATGTACGAGTTTTGTATTCTTTGCAGACGATACTGGTCAGACTTCAGAAGGACAACTCCGAAGACACTATCATAATAAGTCGGCTTGAGCGATATCAATGATTTGCATTGAGAAAGCTTCAAGTGCTTGGAAAGCATCTGTCTGTTAGGGAAGGGTTGTTTGAGAGTGTTGAAGGATGCCTGGCAAAGATGGCTCACATGTTTGGTGAATCTCAGCTCAGAGTCGAGCCACAATACTAGTTTTTCGCATTATTTGTATGATATAGGTAATATATCATACCCGGTTTTCAGTTTCATATTTTCACCAGCACTTTCCACTTTCTTTTTCGAACCGCATAACAAGATGTGTGACTTTTTTTAAATCAAGCGTAAATTGTGAGCAGAAGAAACCTTGCACAATTCACCTGTGTGAAAACAGCAGCCAAAAGATAGCAGCCAATTTGCCGAAGATTGCCGAACAATCAGTGGCGTCAGACTCTGAATTTATTTGGGGTTCAGCGAAGATGTAAAAAGTATTATCCTCATTTTCTCCCTTACCAAACGGAAAATCGTTAAAAATACTTATGAATTACGGTCAGAATGATTCCCAATACCATAACGCTGCCTGGCTCAAATTCTCTAACAAAACAGATGATGCGGGTCGTCAAGCCGAGGCCTTCGCCATCACTCATGGTCTAGAACAACTGGTCGAGCTACCAACCCGCATCCCTGATGTCAACAACCAGTCTGCCAATACACTAGATCTTTTCCTCACCACCAATCCTGACCCGTATAGAATAGAAGTTTGTGCCCCACTTGGAAACTCTGATCACACCCTCATCTCCACAACATGCTCTTTCCATTTACCATCGAGCTGCACAATACCACCCCGTCTCATGTGGCATTACAATTCGGCCGACTGGGAAGGTCTTCGTATGTTTTTCTCAGCGTTTCCATGGAAGAGAGTTCGTTTCTCTTCAGTAGATCCAACACGATGTGCTGAGACAATTTCTGAAATCATTATGTTGGGGATGCAAACTTACATACCGAATACCGAAAGAAGAACATCATCCGATAAGACCTGGTTTAACAGAAACTGCTCTAGAGCTGTGGCTTCCAAACAGGCAGCATACCATCGATGGCTAAAAAATCCGGGCCCTGAGACCAGAGCAGCATATGTCGAGGCTAGAGGCATATGCAAAGAGACAATAGAATGCTCAAAAGATGCCCACAATGCCAAAATAAGATCAAAACTTGCTGAATGTCCTAACGGATCCCGTTCATTTTGGTCTTTCGCCAAAGCTGTGGAAGAAACTTCACTTCCAGCTCATTTCCTCCTCTAACCAAAGAAGATGGAACACTAGCAACGACTGCCCAGGAAAAGCCAATATCTTTGCGCACCTATTTGCTGGAAATTCCACTCTGGATTCATCGGGAAAACAACCCCCGAACATTACACCTATTGACAGTCACATGCCCGAAATCACCTTTCGCCAACGTACTATCAGAAAGATTTTGCTGGGTCTCAACACCAACAAAGCCTGTGGATTTGACGGAATCCCGCCGATTGTTCTCAAGAAATGTGCCCCCGAACTAACACCTGTTCTTTGCAAGTTGTTCAACCACTCTTATAATTTGGGGGTATTTCCGTCCAATTGGAAAATTGCAAGAGTACAGCCAGTCCCTAAAAAAGGCAAAAAGGCCCTACCTAGCAACTACAGACCTATCGCACTGCTATCTATTATTTCAAAGGTCATGGAAAAAGCCATCAACATCGAGCTCATGAAATATTTGGAAAACTCAGGAATTGTCAACGATAGGCAATATGGCTTCCGCCATCAGAGATCAACTGGTGACCTGCTCGCTTACGTCTCACATATATGGCAGCTATCTTTTGAAAAGTATGGAGAAACTTTAGCTGTGGCATTAGATATCTCCAAGGCGTTCGATCGAGTTTGGCACCAGGGACTCCTCGCCAAGCTTCCGTCTTATGGCTTGCCCCCTCAGCTGTGTTCTCTGCTTGCTAGTTTTCTCTCAAACAGGTCTCTCCATGTAGTAGTCGATGGAGTTTCATCTGACACTCTACTCATAAATGCTGGTGTTCCGCAAGGATCTATTCTCGCACCAACACTATTTCTACTTCACATCAACGACCTGTTGAAAGCAACTTCATGTCCAGTACACAGCTTGGCCGATGATAGTACCCTCCATACCGCTTCCTCTTCCAGGGCCCCTATATCAGCCCGTGAAACCAGAAATGAACGAGGAAGAAATGTTAATAATTTAAATATAGACTTAGCAACAATTCTCGAGTGGGGATCTAATAACTTGGTAGAATTCAATGCAAACAAAACACAAGCATGTCTTTTATCTAGAAAAGCCGATCTCACTGTGCCTAACATTACTTTGTCAGGAGTAACCATACCACTGAAGTCATCCATATCGATGCTTGGTATTACTATCAGCAATAACCTTTCCTGGGAAAATCACGTGAGGCTTGATCAAAATCCAAAAACTTTTTTGTTTCGTGCCAAGAGCTATTTCACCCCACTCAGCTGCTTATGATCTATAAGGCACAGATCCGACCTGTCCTGGAATACTGTTCCCATATTTGGAGCGCGGCACCTAAACATATCCTGAGGCCATTGGATTCTGTCCAAAAAAGGGCAATTCGTCTCGTCGGTGATGCCTCGCTTACAAACTCGCTCACTTGTCTGGAACACCGTAGAAAAGTTGGCGATTTGTCTCTATTTTATAGATATTTTCATGGGCGATGTTCTTCTGAAATATCAACAATCGTTCCTGCTTTGGCAGTCTCTTCAAGATTAACCCGTCAAGTTCAGTCATCACACCCCTTCGTGGTCACTTTGGAGACCTGCAGAACATCACTTTCCAAAGACTCGTTCATCCAACAAACAGCGAGGCTTTGGAACTCATTGCCTAGGGAGGTGTTCCCCGAGGCATACAACCTCCAGAAATTTAAGAAGAACACCAACTCCTACCTTCTTTCCCTTGGTTCCCACGATGTTCTCTGAACATTACAGGATATCCCTTTTCGTGGGAACCAGAACATAAAAAAAAAAAAAATTTAATCCAAAAAATAATAATTCAGCAGCATGGTGGGATTATAATGTGCCAAGCTGAAAATTGTCTGAACAAAAGTGGATACATATAATTCTTCCTTATACATAGAATCATTTCGTTTGAGAAAAAAATTGCATTACTTGCAGAGGGGGTAAAATACCAACCCCATTTGAAAAAAAACGATTTCGGGGTTAAGACCTGAAACTGCCCCAACAAAATTGTAAAGATAAGGTAAAACAACCTGAAAAAAATCTTCGGGGTAAGACCTGAAACTGCCCCAACAAAAGTATTCATAGATCATTCTTAACAATGCAGTTTTTGGTCTTACTCCCGAAATCGGTTTTTTTTAAAATTGGGGTTGGTATTTCACCCCCTCTGCAAGTGATGCAAGAATTTTGTTCAACAGCAAATGAATCTATGCAGTGTCAAGAATGATCTGTTATATTTTTTGTTGGGGCAGTTTTAAGTCTTATCCCCGAAATAGTTTTTTTTTTAAATTAGGGTTGGTATTTCACCCCCTCTGCAAGTAATGCAAGAAATTTAACTACACCAAATGATTCTCTGCATCGTCAAGTATGATCTGTGATTACTTTTGTTGGGGCAGTTTTAGGTCTTACACCCGAAATTGTTTTTTTTAAATTAGGGTTGGTATTTCACCCTCTCTGCAAGTAATGCAAGAATTTTTATCTACACCAAATGATTCTCTGTATCGTCAAGTATGACCTGTGATCACTTTTGTTGGGTCAGTTTTTGGTCTTATACCCGAAATCGTTTTTTTTTTATTATGGTTTGTATTTCACCCCCACTGCAAGTAATGCAAGAATTTTTTTCTACATCAAATGATTCTCTGTATCGTTGAGTATGATCTGAGATCAATTTTGTTGGGGCAGTTTTAGGTCTCACATCCGAAATAGTTTTTTTTTAAATTGGGGTTGGTATTTCACCCCCTCTGCAAGTAATGCAAGCATTTTTTTCTATCCCAGATGATTCTCTGCATTGTTAAAAATGATCTATGAATACTTTTGTTGGGGCAGTTTCATGTATTACCCCCGAAATAGATTTTTTTCAAATTGGAGTTGGTATTCTACCCCCTCTGCAAGTGATGCAAGAATTTTTTTCAACGCCAATTGATTCTCTGCATTGTCAATGATGATCTGTCATTACTTTCGTTGGGGCAGTTTCAGGTCTTAACCCCCGAATCGATTTTTTTTAAATGGGGTTGGTATTTTACCTTCTTTGCAAGTGATGCAAATTGCTTTTTTCACACAATATGATTCTATGTATAAGGAAGAATTATATGTATCCACTTTCGTTCAGACAGTTTTCAGCTTGGCACATTATAATCCCACCATGTTGCTGAATTATAATTTTTTGGAATAAATGGTGTTGGGAATCATTCTGAACGTAATTCATAAGTTTTTTACGATTTTCCGTTTGGTAAGGGAGAAAATGAGGATAATACTTTTTACATCTTTGCTGAACCCCAAATAAATTCTGAGTCCGACGCCACTGAAAGTTTGGCAATCTTCGGCAAATTGGCTGCTACCTTTTGGCAGCTGATTTCACAATGGTGTACAATTCATTCAATTATTTATTTACATTATTTTGTGCTTCGTTGAGTTGTAGAGCATTGATAGAGACATAAAGTTGAGTATCATCTGAAATGTATAAAGAAAATATGACGTCATGGATATTTTTTAAATCGAATGGGTATATTTTTATATCAAAAATCAAAGGCCCATATCACTTTAGTGCTCCGGAGAACTTTCCGGGATTACTAAGCACTAAGCCTTCCATCACCTATGAATCTATGAATGTTTTCGAAACATGAAAACGCGGCCAGCGGCACCCTCAAGATATACTGTGTTTCTTCAAAATATGATATCCTTCCTCAACTGCAGCCTGGCTGAAGCTTTCGATACCGTGAGCCATGACAAACTGACTGAGACACTAGACAATCTGGGAATGAGAGGACCATGCCTGGAGTTATTGAAAAGTTACTTAGCTGAAAGAAGTGTCGATATTCAAGGAACTTTGAGTGAATTCAAAACCATCAAGTATGGTGTACCACAAGGCACTGTGTTAGGTCTGTTTTTCCTTCCAATCGAAGGCCAGATTGTAAGCTTTGCGGATGATACTGCTGTTTTCTACAACGCAGATAATTGGACCAACTTATTCAATAAGACCCAAACAGATTTTCCAAAAATAAAAAAATGGTTTGACTCCAGGCTTCTGACCATCAACTTTGATAAAACACATTACGTGCCCTTCAGTATACAAAATAGTATATTATGCAATGAGCACAAAATGATGCCCATTTTGCACCAGTATGAAATTTGCAGCACGAGCCGAAGGCAAGTGCTGCAATTCACACGAGTGCAAAATGGCCATTTTGTTGCGAGTTGCATACTATACTTTTTCTATGACAACATATCGTTCACGTTTAATACATGCATACATTGCAAAAACTTTGAAAGAAATAAACTGATGATATTTCATTACTCCGAATTCGCTGCTAATGGGCTTTCTATCAGAATTAAAATATAAATTGAAGAAATATGTTAATATTTTCTTTATTGCTATTTCTAATAGGTACACAGAAATAGAAGCCTATAAATGTATGTATGTATCTAATTGAAGTTGAATGTGCAATTATTGAATATCATATTTGGAGAACTTGATTGCTGAATACTTAATTCTTTTCGAAATTGATAATTTGTCGACGTTGTAGTAGACGGCTTCTCGCGATTTTCCATTTCTTAATTCGTTGGTATGCCTGATGGTATGGTTACAGTGAAATTTCGTACCAAGATCATTGAAATGAGTAATTTTCATTTGATGTGATTCATGTCTTCTACATGCTCCTATTACTCCCATAACTAATGCAACCTACAATGTAAATAAGTTTACTTAAACATATTTTTCATCAAATGGAAATATAAAACTTACTTTTGTTGCCAAATATATTTCATCTGGAGCCTGTTCAATGAAATTATCGATGTCATTTGCTGTAAAGATCTTTGACTTTTAGAGTTTGTAGCCGTTAGACTGCCGCTTGAGGAATGCTTTCAGTTTCAAATATTCTCAGCATTGAGAAGTATGACCACAAAGTGGAACTTTAAATTTTTTTGGCTAAGTCGCCAAAATAAGCCATTAAAACGTTCACGGAAAACGATTTTGTCTTTTGACCTACCTTCCATTCCAAAAAAAGGTTATAAGCGCGTTGATCATACTCTTCGACGTTTCCGGTAATAAATTCAGTGTTACCTTCGCTGCTCCTATTATGTTCGGAGGTGTCAAATCTGAGTCAATATCACTATCAGTTTTCATTTTAATTAATAGTTTTTATAGAAAACAACTATGAAATTACTCGTTACCTACTAAAACTTTGACAGAAACGATCTGCTGACATTTCATCAATTTGTCGCTAGACGTCATAATTTGACAAGCCGTAGTCGTCGTGATTTTAGAGTGAACCTAGACCTAACACTAAATATTCCATTTCGCATTTGTTGCTTAGCAACTTGCCTAGCAACCGATGCAAAAATGAAATTCTGTACAAAATGTGCTTGTTTATGATTGAAGTTACGGTTATAAAAAATAAAAACTTTTTAACAAAAAATTAAACCGACGAAAAAATCAACTGAAAAGCAAAAAATAAAATAAACCTTCTTAGTCTAAATGATAATTGAGCTCCTAAACTAATGTAAGTAACTGATTTTGAGTCGGCGCCAACCAAACTAGCAATTTAATTAGGTGAAGCGTAAAATGATGGCAGCGAGATGTACGGCTGCGTTTTGATGACTTCTTTCATAGATAATGATCTTCGATAATTGTTTGTATGGCGCCGACTCAAAATCAGTTACTTACATTAGTTTAGGAGCTCAATTATCATTTAGACTAAGAAGGTTTATTTTATTTTTTGCTTTTCAGTTGATTTTTTCGTCGGTTTAATTTTTTTGTTAAAAAGTTTTTATTTTTTACTTTTACGTTCTGTATTTCGTCGGTTTTATTTTTTGTTAAAAAGTTTTTATTTTTCAATTTTTTGTGGCTAAAATCTGCCAATTACTACCTACTTGTTTTTTTATTACTTCGAAAATACTTACTTACCCACCTTACTTCAACTATTACCAGTTAAATAATATGATTATCTACTTTTACTATTTGTTGTAATATAAATTATTTTCGTTGTTCTGGTTAGTTTATTTCATTACTTTGTATATCATTCCATCCTCTCATAAAATATACTGATTTTGACGGAACATGAATAATGTCAGTTGCCATCTGCCATCATACCTGGAAGAAAATCAAAACACAGCACCTTCAGTAATGTGTGAAAAAGTGGTTAAAATTATAATGAATTCTGAGTAACATCTTTGAACATTGGATTTTTTATTTTCTGATAACATTTTGGAATCACCATGAAATGTTTTGAATCACTATAGAAAAATTTAGTTTTTGGAGTTCTTGAACATGCAACATGCAAACTCTAATAAACAATAACCTATGAACAAAGTATGAATGAAATTAAATACATTTGAAGATTGTTTTTTTTTCTTCATATTCTTTACCTCACATTTTAATATTCATTGAATCAATATTTTCATCAATTTTTATTGAAAACTTTCAAGATTTCACAATATGTGTAATTAAGTTATACAAGTGTGCAAGAAGTGTTCAGGAAAAGTATACTTCTTCAGCAAAAATACTAACCCTACAAGCAGCCTAGTAGATTCCAAATTAAAAGACAAAGCAGAAATAGCACCCTGATCAGCAGTGATGATATCATGACAACACCAACTACGTATGTGTGTGCCAATGTTCGCTAGTGAAAAATCAATTATCCCCTATTTTTCTACCCGTAAGGGTGACTAAACTCCAAATATAAGGTATACCCTATCTACTAAAAAAAGAATCATCCAAATCGAAGAACCCAGTACAAAGTTATGCCTGATAGAGTCGGTTAACGGACCAGAATTCAGAGGGTGAGTGATCAATATCCTGCATTTCGCTACCCTTAGGGGTGGATTTCATCTTTTAAATTCAAATGTGACCAAATTCGAAGTACACCCTATCCACTGAAAAAAGAATTATCGGAATCGGACGCCTCAGTAAAAAGTTATGCGTGATCATACATAAAAAAATATGATGGAAAAACATAAAATATACTTTTTGGTTTCGTAGGTTAAAAATGAACATTCATCGAGGTTGTCGTAGAAAAAATTAATTTTGATAACTTTCCCCCAAATTCGCAAACAACCCCAACAATATCCTTTTCAATACTACCGGCCACTTCAACTAGTTACTTGGGCTTAACTATCGACTGCAACCTGAAATTGGATCATCATATAACAAAACTAGCTGGGAAACTAAGGAGTTTGCTCTACCTATTCAGGCATTTCAAAACGATGGTAAATATTAACCAGTTGAAGGCTATCTACTACGCCTTGGTGGGATCACAACTCAGGTATGTATTGATAGCATGGGGTGGTGCATATAATCATTGTCTATCCCCAATCATAATTCTACAAAAATGGATTTTGCAAATCATTTATGGGAAAGACAGAAAATTCTCCACAGTAGAACTCTTTGACCTTTCGCGAGTCCTCGATATCAAAGAACTCTACTTCCAGTGTATAATAAACAAAGAGAAATTCACCAAAAACAAAAATCCTACAAAGTATAAGTAGGTACTCCACAAGAAATCAGCCTCTTGCCGTACATATTCCTAAAGTTAACATAACTATTACCTTGAGAAGTCATGTCTTTCTTGGTCCAAGATTATACAACAAAATACCCTTAGAAATCCGTAAAAGAAATTCACCTGCAAAGTTCAAAAAAAAAATTAAGCATTGGCTGCAAACGAATACAATTATTTCGCAGCTCCTTCTAATCTAGGATGTTGTTCCCTATGAAATATTTTACCTTCATACTATTTATCATCCTGAAATTATTTTATCACTTCCGTTCAAACATACAATTCAATCTGTTCATCTTTAATGTGGTTTGAATATGATTCGTATATCTATTGTGCTCTACCTCTTACTCATACCAATATTTAAAAAAATTTACTTAATGTTTAATATTTATATATACCTTCTTGTGCCTACCTTTTTTTATGCATTTATTTTTAGTGTACTGATTTGTTCAGGAATTTATATCATCATACTGTACTGTAGTCTTTTTCATTCCTTTTCATGTGTCTACCAATGTCCTTCCTTTTCTTTTTCATTTTACATATACATTTATATGATGGTTATTTAATTTAAGTTTTATATACATACATATCTCCTCGCACATTCTTTTTATATATATATACATTTATATGATAGTTATTTGATTTAAGTTTTATATAAAACATATCTCCTCCTACTTTCTTTTTCATATACACAAATTTTTTAAATTTTAATTATTACTTCTATACTAAAATAAGTTTCATACAATGGAATTTTTTCGGAGACCATTTAGGCACTATAATGTGAGTGAGACTACCATGATAAAATCAATACTCCACATACACGTAGATTCCACTACTTCTGTGGTATTATTTTACACGCTTTATATTAGCTTCACTTGTATGTTTGTTTGTTTGTAACCGACTCCTTTGGGCGCGATTTTGACCCACTTCCAGACGTCCAAATGATCTGAAATTTGGCAGGTGTACATAATTCCTGTGACAATGCATTGAAAAATTTTTGTGTGGAAAAAAAAACAGAATGGCGGCTTCAATATGGCGTACGAGTTTTGTGATTATGGTTTGATTCGCTTCAAAATTGGTATCTGAAGGGTTTCGTGGTCGGAGATTATGATTCTTTTGTCAAAATGGGAAAATTCAAGATGTCGGCTCCAAAATGGTGAACGAGTTTCGTGATTAGGGTCTGATTTCATTTAAAATTGGTATGTGGGGGTTTTTGGGGTCGAATATTATGATTCTTTTGTAAAAATTGAAAAATTCAAGATGGCGGTTTTGAAATGGTGGTACGAGTTTTGTGATTATGGTCTGATTCTATTCAATATTGGTATGTGGGGGTTTTTGGGGTCGCATATCATGATTCTTTTGTGCAAATTGAAAAATTCAAGATGGCGGTTTCAAAATGGTGGCCGAGTTTTATGATTATGGTCTGATTCTATTCAAAATTGGTATGTGGGGGTTTTTCGGGTCGGATATTATGATTACCTAATTTGATAAGATTATTCCAATTTTTTATTTGCAAAAAAATTATGAAAATAATAGAAAATACGAAAAACATGTATTTTATTCAAAAATAAATAATAGTTTAATAAAACTAAAAAACACGCTTTTATAGAAAACCAGACTAAAAAAATAGAAAATAATTTTTATTAAATAAAATACATGTTTTTCTTATTTTCTATTTTTTTAGTCTGGTTTTCTATAAAAGCGTGTTTTTTAGTTTTTTAAACTATTATTTATTTACATGTTTGTTCATTTATATGTAACTAAATGCCACGTCTGTCTATTTTCGAGAGATTACACTGTTAAACTACGTAATGCGTGTGGTATGCTTTCAACAACACTTGATACGTAATAAACAATTATTTTATGATTTTTCTGGACTCAAGTCACGGTTCACCTATATCGTTTCCAGAGAGTTTGATTGGCATATCAATTATTCGCAAAAACATGACTCGTCTCCATCTTTCTCCCTTGATTTTAATATCACTCGTTCACATTACTGTTCCTGCCCTTGCACTATACCGATTCCAGCCGTTCCTAGATCGACCTGCAACGGGTTAGGCGAATTGCAAGGTAAATAACCTCGCGGGACGGAAGCGCGCAGGAATACTTGTTCCAGCTGCGAACCGAATTACAAAACTGGAACGCGCCCAACAAAATTTTGATGAATAATGGGATTATATGTTTTAATCCGGCGAAAGTCAATCACTGGATGGGATTTGTATTCGATCTCGAATGTGGTTGGGCAAACAAAGAGAAACGTTGAATTAATTTCCATGATCAGGTAATTAGACCAGGGCCAAACCGATTTTAATTCACTTGTCATTTGTACTGAATTTTTCGACCACCCACATACTGCTAAGAATTTTTCATGAATTCGGGTATTTATGTAACGTTGGAATGTGCAAAAAATGTAACGTTGACTTTCATAGTAGATTTTAAACATTTTGCTTAGTTAAGAATAATTTGATACTCCCAAGGCCTGGCGTTGCGTTTTTGCAACACGGTGTTTCTTATAAAATAGAAGGAAATAATTTTTTTTTAACAATTCCTATTTCTCAATACCTACCAAATGAGGTAAACACAAAAAAAATTGTAAAAAAAAATAAACTTCGTCCTTAATGGGTTAACCCATTAACAGCCAAAGGTGCGTGTACGCACCCTTTTCAATTTTATATTTTTTATGAGCTGCTATAATTGTTTTCACTCTAACAAGTATTGGTAGATGTTCTAATATGTTTTTTAACCTTGTAAGCATTTTTATTAGATTTAAGATATATAAAAATATGTTTAACAATTAGCGAAACTAACATAGTTTTTCAACTATTTTACAACATTATGGAAACAATAATTCTTTATTCACTTCTTGGCGCACTAAAGACTCATTTCATGATAATATACGTTCAGTATCCCACTATGTATTGTCCTAAATTACGCACTTGAATAAAATTCAGCATTTCAAATTACAATTAAGATTCTAATACCGCGGGTGCGCATACGCACCTTTGGCGCCTAACAGTATCAGCGCCGGCAATCGTGAATCAGTTATATTTCCACTGCAGTAGTGAGCACGTGTACTAGTTTGGTTTTCGTAACTGTGGTAGATTCATATTCAAATTATCAGTAAGGATTATAAATAATTTTTTGCTGTACCTATTCGAAGGCAACTAAAGGTAAGCTGTGAACTACTATTATGCTCCAAAATTATATAACCCAAAACTCTATTATTAACAACACAGCCAACATGAGCCAACCATGTACTTCTAGAAAGTTGCCTGGCCAGATTCGACCACAGGAGATGTATGACCGAAGACGACCATTGACTACGAAGGAATTGCTTGCATATCTTGACGAAGATTCTGATGTAGAAAACGCAAATGAAGTTGAAGTGACGTATATTCCACCAAATGTTGATGAAATTACTGATGATGAGGACCTAGACGAGAATCTCATAGAAGGTGAGGTAATATTGATGCAGAAATTGCTGGAACTCATGAAGTTTATGTTCCTTCGGCAAGTGATTCTGAAGAAGATGATATTCCACTAAGGACCTAGGCTTCTTTGCCACCGGTACTATGAGAGAAAACCACACTGCGATGTGTCCTTTACAAAATAACAAAACATTCGACAAAACAAGACAGTACGGGGAACATTCGATTCTATATTGGATACGGCATTGAAAGTTTTACTTGTGAGATGGAATGATAATTCTGCTGTTACGGTTATTACGAATACCTGCACAGTACTATCTCTTGTACGAACAAAATGATATAGTCGAAAAAAGCACAAAGATATTCTTGTACCTCAACCTAATCTTGTAGCCGGATACAACAAATTCATGGGTGGGGTGGATTTACATGATAATGGCATAGCTAATTAACGTATCATAATACGAGGAGAAAAATGGTGGTGGCCTCTATTTATAAATCTAGCACAGTCGTAAATAGCTGGAAGATTTACAATGTAGCCAACAGTAACATTTCGCAGTTAGAATTTCGATCACTTCTAGCACTATCGTTTATAAAATTTGAGGGACTTGCTGAAACTGTCAACACAGATGTGGTTGCTCACTCAAGCTATGGACGTCCCTCTAAAGATAGCTTGCCGGACGACGTAAGATTTGACAATATTGGTCATACGATCAAAAGGCATGATACAAGTGCACGAAAAAAATGTAGATTATGCAAAAGTCATACTATATATTTGTGCAAAAAATGTAAAATTCATCTCCATCCCGAATGTTTTGAGGTCTTTCATAAAAAAAAATGTTGACTTTTTGAACATTTGTTTTAATGTATAACGGTGATGGCCAAAGGTGCGTATACGCACCATTATGTTTTTTTGTGTTGCTGTTGGTTTTCTGTCAGAATATGAAGAATATGTCTTAGTTAATGTATTTTGAACCATATTCAATAAAAAAATTAGAAAAAATTGTTTTTCTTTATTGCTTGGCCATTAATGGGTTGAGAAAAATCAATAGGACCCCGTAAAAGTTCCGGTAGGAGGGTGGGGGGTAGCTAAATATACGTTTTTAGGGTTGGACATTGTTTTTTTACGATTTGTGGCTGAAATATGCATCCTATCGAGAAAAGTTTGTTGTAATGGTTGTGCATAATTCAAAAATGTATCGTTAATTTTCAACATTACCTCAAAATTAACGAGCAAAACTCTAAAAACTTTTTTTTGTTTTTAATTTTTACCTCCTGCAAAAAAACAATTCCCTGAAACTTGGTGAAAACGTTCTATTTTTTTGTTTTGAATAAGTTTTTCGAGTGTATGCTAATCTAAATTAAAAATGAATAATATTTCAAAAAAACTAAAGAACACACTTTCATAGAAAACCAGACTAAAAAAATTTAAAATAAGAGAAAAATGTATTTTATTTAAAAAAAAGCGTGGGGTGCATGGTATCGCCTTGGCCAACATTTACCTGTGATCTGAGACATTTCTTACTCTACTGCCCTAGGTGTGTGATGTACTATATAATTATTGATACCATGCACCCAACGCTTTTTTTTAAATAAAATACATTTTATTTTTATTTTCTATTTCTTTTGTCTGGTTTTCTATAAAAGCATGTTCTTTAGTTTTTTCAAACTATTATTTATTTCCTACTTTTTAGTGTGGTTTATTCATAAAAGCGTGTTTTTTAGTTTTTTTAAAACTATTATTTTTATTATTATTTTGAAAATTGAAAAATGTAATAATTTTATCAAATTAGGTAATCATAATCTCCGACCCCAAAAACCCCCACATACCAATTTTGAATAGAATCAGACCATAATCACAAAACTCCCTTAACCATTTGAATTTTCAGATTTTTAAGAAGAATCATAATAGTCGACTCCAAAAACTCTCAAATAACAATTTTGAATAGAATCAGACCATAATCACGAAACTCGTCCACTGTTTTGGACCCGCCATTCTGAACTTTTCCATTTTGACAAAAGAATCATAATCTCCGATCATGAAAACCCTCAGATACCAATTTTGAAGCGAATCGGACCATAATCACAAAACTCGTACGCCATATTGGAGCCGCCATTTTGTTTTTTTTTACACAAAAATTTCTCAATGCATTGTCACCGGAATTATGTACACCTGCCAAATTTAACATCATTCGGATGTCTGGAAGTAGGTCAAAATCGTACCCAAAGAGTCGGTTACAAACAAACAAACAAACATACAAGTGAAGCTAATATAAAGCGTGTAAAAAGACTAATTTTCAATAAAGAAAAATGGTTTACAGATTTTCAATTTTCTTACTTTATCAGTGCAAATTTTTTTCGTTAAAACCTCGACTGTCAGATGGCAGAAAAAAAAAATATTTTTCGTATGGAAAAATATCGTTAAAAATGCAAAAACAAAAAAAAAACACTTTTTTATAATCGATTTTTCAATAATCTTGAGAGTTTCTCATTTTTTATTGCACATAAGCAATGACATTGATGAAAAGGATCAATTTTCATGCAATATAATGTCATTTACATTTAATGAGAGATGCCTGGCAATGTTTGTGACTGGCCTCATCCTTAGAAGAGTTCTTTCAGAAGTACATCCATTCGCACAAAACCGATCCATCTCAAGGATGATATCAACTAAAACTAGCCAGAAAAGTAAAAGAATACAAAAATAAAAATAAAAATTAAAGACAAGCTTTTATATATACAAATGCACTAAAAAGGAACAAATAATTTCAGCATGACAGGTTTTTTTTCCAATATTCGTCTTTTAGAATATTTGAAATTATAAAGTTGTGCCAAGTCCAATTGAAATTTTCGTTTGGTTAAATATTCTACATTGGTAACTCTCTCAAACGATATATCTGAAATCGACCTGTGATATACAGGGTACAAAAAACAGCTTGCTACATATTGTAAATAAAAATTTGCAGAATCTTCTTCATTTAAAAACGTATAAAACGTATATTATCGATCCATAAGAAGCAACAACAAGGGCTCTACAAATGTCATCAAATATTCCCTATGGTTAAGTTTACTAGTTTTTTTTTTTAAACAGCAATTTTTTTCGAAAAATGGCAAGTATTCATATTTCTTCGCTATAATCTCAATGAACGACTTTTTTCAAAGCAAAATCCATTTGACGACTGATAGAATATACAAAAGATATCTTGTTTCAATTATGTACATTATAAGGTGTCCTATTGTTTTCCTTGATTTTTTTTTATTTTTTTCGAAAAATATTCAATTATTTTTATTTCATCGCCATAATATCAATAATATTTTTACTGTGAAATCCATATTTTACGGCTGTGATCGAGATTATGTTATGTTTGTAACACATTTATTACCTATTGCTAGATAAACAAGTTGTGAATTACACCACAAAATGTACGTTTTTGAATATTTACAATAATTTCAATAATCTCGAAATTTGTGCCATATTCTCTCGGTCTGAAACAACCTTTCAGAGAATAAA
This sequence comes from Gonioctena quinquepunctata, assembly GCA_018342105.1. NCBI lineage: Eukaryota > Metazoa > Arthropoda > Insecta > Coleoptera > Chrysomelidae > Gonioctena > Gonioctena quinquepunctata. The sequence continues at coordinate 78,006 of JAFIRS010003869.1, read as the reverse complement.
ATATTTATTGGAAATCAAGTAGTCTGACAAATGACAGATCGAAATATTTGCCTTCAAATAAGTATTGAAATATTTAGTGAATCGTGAAGTTGAACTTTCGATATAATTTCATCAGAATGTTGTTTTCAAAAAGTGATTTGATTGATATGATTTTCATATTGGGTGAATCAGACAGGAATTGTTTATTGGCAAGTAGAATTTATTCTCAATGGTATCCAGATAGGAGGCATCCAGATAAAAGATCTTTCCGAAAGTCGTGACACGATTTGTTGAAACTGGAAGTATCAATTATTCTAAAGATGAGCGCATCAAGCCAGCTACTAATAAATATAATGAATGGCAAGTTCTTCTTGCTGTTAAAGAAGATCCTTGTAGGAGTCAACGACAAATTGGTGAAATAGTGGATATACGTGAGAGATCAGTGCAACGAATTTTGAAGAAATGTCGCTTTTATCCATACCACGTTCAATTACATCAAGAACTACTGTATGCCGATTTTGAGAAAAGAGTGAGATTTTGCAATTGGGCTATGGGAGAAATTCGTCGAAACGAATATTTTTTTAATAACATTTTATGGTCGGATGAATCGACATTTCATAAAAATGGATTTGTTAATCGACATAATTACCATTATTATTCGACAGAAAATCCCCCTTTATTGAAACAGGTGGATTATCAACATAGGTATCATAGCATCATTGGAGAAAATGAAATTGGTCCATCCTTTTTTTAGGGACATCTGAATGGAACAATGTATCTCAATTTCTTACGTAATGATTAACCAGGTTTGTTAGAAGATATTCCTCTTGACCTTCGCAATAGAATGTGGTTACAACATGATGGCGCTCCTGCTCACTATTCGGCAGAAGTGAGAGATCATTTAAATGAAGAATTTCCCAATAAATGGATAAAACGGAATGGGCCCGTCAGGTGGTCCGCTAGATCACCAGATTTAACAAAACTGGATTTTTCCTTATGGGGATACATAAAAAATATGGTTTTCGTCGAGCCACCAACTTCTTCCAAAAGTATGAGTACTTAGAATATCGAATGCTTTTCGCAGCATTACACCAGCTCTCTTGCGCAGGGTAGAACAGTCTTTCAAACATAGACTTCAGCTCTGCATTCAAGAAAATGGAAGACATGTTGAATATATTTTATAAAAGTTTCTTTATCAACCTTCATCAAACTTTCCATTTTGTAGTTTGCCAGTTAACAATTTAAATATCTAGAAGTTAAGCTCTGACTTCAATTCATGAATACACACCATAACATAAAAAAAAAATTGCACGATTTATGTGTTAAATTCTGCATCCAATGAGAAAAATAATTTTCCATTTAGAAAAATGTGATACATACATTTCTTTCATAAAACAATATTTGTTTGGACACCTTGTGATGTACGTAATTGAAACAAGATATCTTTCGTATATTCTTATCAGCCGTCAAATGGATTTCGCTTTGAAAAAAGTCGTTCATTCAGACTATAGCGAAGAAATATGAACACTTGCTGCCATTTTTTCGAAAAAAAGAGCTGTTTTAAGAAAAACTAGTGAACTTAACCATAGGGTATACTCGTTGACATTTGTAGAGCTTTTGTTGGCGCTTCTTATGGATCGATAATATACAGGGTGTTCCATTTAAAACAAGGAGGATTCTGCAAATTTTTATTTACAATATGTGGCAAGCTGTTTTCCATACCCTGTATATCACAGGTCGATTTCAGATATATCATTCGAGAGAGTTTTCAATTTAGATTATTTGACCAGAAAAAAAAATCAATCGGACTGGGCACAACTTTATAATTTGAAATATTCTGAGTGACGAATATTGGAAAAAAACTGTCATGCTAGAAATCTCGAAAATCGTCAATATTTTCGAAGTGAAGATATACATGAAGTATCTTTTATTTTCTATGTAGAAACCGAAAAAGCGATAAAAAATATAGGTTGCAGTTTGAAAAAACGCAATTGGGATCCGCCCAGCAAAAATTGAACACTTTGTGTGACCGACAATTCTTTTATTTTGTCGAGCTCGAGCAATAAGGTAATATTATAGAAATATAGATTCCTATCTGTTTCCTATACAGAGATATGGAACACAGCGCCAGTGTTGCAGAACCCTGTATATACATTTTTTTTTTTTTTTATGTTCTGGTTCCCACGAAAAGGGATATCCTGTAATGTTCAAAGAACATCGTGGGAACCTAGGGAAATAAGGTAGGAGTTGGTGTTCTTCTTAAATTTCTGAAGGTTGTATGCCTCGGGGAACACCTCCCTAGGCAATGAGTTCCAAAGCCTCGCTGTTCGTTGGATGAACGAGTCTTTGGAAAGTGATGTTCTGCAGGTCTCCAAAGTGACCACGAAGGGGTGTGATGACTGAACTTGACGGGTTAATCTCGAAGAGACTGCCAAAGCAGGAACGATTGTTGATATTTCAGAAGAGCATCGCCCATGAAAATATCTATAAAATAGAGACAAATCGCCAACTTTTCTACGGTGTTCCAGACAAGTGAGCGAGTTTGTAAGCGAGGCATCACCGACGAGACGAATTGCCCTTTTTTGGACAGAATCCAATAGCCTCATAGAACCTAACAAAAGGCAGGATTCAATATCTGCGCATGAAACATCATTGCAGAACTTGCTCTTCCATCCAACCATAAAAATATATCCATGATCATGCTTAATTTAAAGATATTCATTACAAAAAAAAACAATAAAAATAAAAAAAGAACAAAAATATATGAAAAACTATATCACTAACTGTGATAATTATAACTACCCCAAAATATCTATCATCCGATGTTGTTCAAGTAATAGGAAGTATATTTGGCTTCAGCATCGTCCAGCAGCGTTCACAATCCCATGAAATGGTCTCCCATTTTTTTCAGCATATTACATAATGTGAAATATAACAAACATTTTTTTGTTACCTCAATCACAATTTTCCCCTTATAAAATTCAAGGTTGCTGGAGCAATTGTAGTAGGACAGTCAGGTGATAACTACATTCTTACTATCTGTATGAGAAGGCGAATACTAAACTGAACGGCAATTTTAACTACATCGCAATATTGGTCAACAAACAAGAAATCGCAGCAAAATCCCAGGTGAGCCTGGCAACATCGCAATAAAAACTTTTTTACAAAAAATTGAACCGACGAAAAAATCAACTGAAAAGCGAAAAATAAAATAAACATTCTTGGTCTTAATGATAATTGAGCTCCCAAACTAAGCGTCAAACAAACAATTATCGAAGATCATTAGATTACTTTGAAGAAGTAATCAAAACGCCGCTGTGCATCTCTCTGCCATCATTATGCTTTACACAATTCAATTGCTAGTTTGTTTGGCGCCGACTCAAAATTAGTTAGTAATATCAGTTTAGGAGCTCAATCATCATTGAGACTAATAGGGTTTATTTTATTTTTTCTTTTCAGTTGATGTTTTCGTCGGTTTAATATTTTGTTGAAAAGTTTTTATTTTTTGATTTTTTGTGGCTGAAATCTACTAATTACTACCTACTTAATTTTTGATTACTTCCAAAATACTTACTTACCTAGCTTACCTCAACTACTCATTGTTAAATAATATGATTATCTACTTCAACTATTCATTGTTATATAATATAAATAATTTTTGAAAGTTCTGGTTAGTTGATTTCATCACTTTGTTTATAATTCCATCCTCTCATAGAATGTAATTATTGTGACGGATGTAGGGGGATTTGTCAATGTCAAATACCTATGTGTGCCAATGTTCTCTATTTTGCTACCCATAGGGGTGGATCATTTCATTCCAAATTGGAATATGATCAACTATGAAGTATACCCTATCTAATTAGAAACGAATTATCCAAATCGGAGAACCCACGACAAAGTTATGCCTGATAGAATCGGTTAACGGACTCAAATTCAGAGGGTGAACGATCAATATCCTCCCTTTTACTACCCCTAGGGATGGAATGTTTTTGTTCAAATTCGAAAGGGACTAACTCAGAAGTACACCCTATCCAATGAAAAATGAATAATCGGAATCGATCTGCTGTGTGAAAAGTTATGCGTTATCATACAAAAACAAAATATACGCGTCGACTAGAGAACCTCCTCCTTCTTGATTTCGTCGATTAAAAATGAAAATCACTCTACAGCACTGGAAATTATGTGTTATTTACAGTGTGAAGGAAGGAATTGCGATAGTTATGAATTATATTATAATTAGAACCAATTCCACTGTAATGTGATAGTTGTGAATTATATTATTATTTGACCTTATTCCACTGTACTATCCGATGAGTGCGAATGGTTTACTTTTTATACATAACCCCGCTTTTTATATATCTATTGTTTTGGCAGGTGGATGAAATAAAATAAGTTTTCCAAGAAAGAGTGTTTCATTAAGACCCTTTACAAAATATTGGACAACGGCACTTTTACTTGCAAAAATGTGCGATACACACGGGATTCCGAGTGATTCCTATTGACTGTCTCAAACTATGTTAGGAAAGTGAACTCTTGAGAAATTGCGAGAACAGCTCCCAGTGAATATTCACTATATTTTTTATTGTGATAGATATCCGAAATGTTGGATTTTTTATCTGGTTATGAAGAAGAGACTCTCTGTGGGATATACTATCGAATAACCAATCATCCAATGTTCAAAAATTTCATAAACAAAACGTACCCGCGTAGTTATTAGTTTGGATACATTTTCCAGAACACGGACATTATGAGTAATGAATCTCAGCCTCGTAATATGCAGAATTACGATGAAACTTTGTTCATATATAATGGTTAGGTGGAGTCAAGTTTCTTTGTTGTTCCTAATGAAGTTTACGAATACAAATTATTTCATGAAATGAAAGTTTGGTGCGGCATACGAAATTAGATAATCTATCCAGTTAGATGTATATACATACAGGGTCGCTGATATGTATGGAAACGGTCGATTATATCCTAAGGTAAGATAGCGAGCGAAAAATGTTATGATACAAAAGTTTTAGGGTTTTTTAAAATCTATCGAATAAAATAAAATAAGTATACAGGATCAGTCAAAAAGTCATTACGAAACAAAGTTGCTTTTACTTTGATTGAACACTCTGTATATTATTCCATATTTCAGTTATTTCCAAAATTTTGAATAAAATTCATATAGTACATCATATTCTAAATTCAACCGTTTTCGAGATATCGAATTTTGAAAATAACTTTCTTATAATTATCCAAAAATATTTTAGGCCATTAAGTTTATAGTCAATCAAGTTACCTTCGGAAGTTTCTTGCTCCATAACAACGCTGCATCGTTCTTTTGTCTGAGAGTGATGATCTTGACAACACATGTCAAATAAAATTTTGTGTTAATCATTTTCGCGCAAAGATCCCAAGTAGCATTTTAAGTGGACAGAACGTAGCAGCCACGATTCTGGAAAACTTTGAAGTGTTTGGCCACAAACACTGCCACGTTATATACACGGTTCTATTACGCGGCGGCTACCAAAATGGGGAACACTTTTTTTGTGGCTGCTACGTTTCGATCTACGTTCCTGGATCTCAGATAGCCACATTCCAACCACGTTGTGGTCACCTGGCAAAAACGTGGATATGTGGTGGCCGACACTAGACACGTTAAACAACTGACTGCGTTTGTGTAAATAATATGTAGCTCGATCTCTGTTCAGCAACATATTTCTGTGATAAATGTTCCTCACTCTTCCATTTTGCCTGATTCATTTCTAACACTCGATCAACTTTAAAAATATATAGCATATAAACATACAAACGCTTAAGTGAGTATATTGAATTTGGATACTTCTGATCGGGATGAAATTAAAACGATTGAAAGTTTTTTGTGAAATATGGGTGTTGTAGCTTGATTGTGAGCACACGCCATCTGAATGCACTTTATTTAAGGAAAACATTACAAATTTTGTAAATAACTCGCCTCTGAAATTATGTACTTAAATCCCTCAAACATTGTTTTATCAATCTTGGTTAGTTGAAACAAATATTTATGTAACAAATTACTACGTTTGATGCAGTGCTGATGACAAATAAATCTTTATTGAATATTTCGATCATTTCTCTAATAATGGCGACCCAGCATATTCCTGTTAATATGGCGGCTTTTGGAAAATATAACTTTGAAGTGGCAGAAAGTGTTAATATACTATTCTGAAGCTCCTCCCATCATAAAGTGCCCAGTGGAACTGAATTATTAACTTTTCCACCACTGGAAAGTGGCACTCACGTCGCAGGCCCATGACTCACCACTTAGTTATAGTTATAACCTAAAAATTACAATAGGTCTTATACCCTGGAATGGGGCGAACACGTAGTGCTATTATAACCTGCCACTTCAAAGTTTTAACCTCGAAATTGTGGGTGCATATTCATCAATTGTTAAAAAAGGACATGTAGCAAGTATAGTGGATTTATGCAGCTCCAATCAACAATTATCAAGTAACAATTATCAATTAACAAGTAATGAAAATGATGGCATTTATGCGAACAGAATTAACAATTGAAGTATATATATATGGAGCAGAAGCACAAGTTAGAGATCCAAACTATTTAAATCAACCTTTTTTACATAATCAAAACAAAAATTCTATTGTAAACACATAACCCATTTTATTTCGAATGGATATCATTCACGTTTCACGTAATAGGTGAAACAAACTTTTTGTAAGCCACAATAAAATAATTTCAGAAAAGTTAGATTAGTTTTCGTCATCGCACGGACCAATCCACGGTCACTTCAAAATCAAGGGAAAGTGTCTATTGAAAACGCATAACCCATTTCATATTGAATAGAATCATTCATGTTTCACGTAACAGGTTAAACAAACTTTTGTAAGCCACAATAAAATAATTTGAGAAAACTTGGGTTAGCTTTCGTCATCACTTCGTAATCACTTATGGAGATAGCAAGAACGTGACAACCATCACCACATATTACAATCAAGTGCCTGCCACATTGAAGGTTTTATGGAAGTTACCAAAACGTCACCGAAACTATCATACTCTCTTGAAAGTTACTGTGACTTCTAAGTGATATTTAAGTGGTACAGGATGGTTACCGCAACGGTTATTTTCCACTTTTGAGTTAGAAAACCTTTAAAGTGGTATGCTCAGTGGCCATAATGTTTCAGACACCTCAAATTACACTTATAAGTTATAGAACTGTGGAGTGGCTACCATAGATGGGAATTACGTAACTCCAACCCTAGACGTATAAAATTTTAGTTATTCTTAGATTATGGTAGATTTAGTGGTGATTACGTGATAACCACCGAGTCGAAGTTGCAGTATCAGTTTCCGTCACTATAATGCTGCTTGGAATGGCACGTTTAAGTGAAACCTAGCGTATTGAAATTTTAATGATTATAGGATATGTTGATAGAAGACGAAGTTGTGACCCAGTATGGATATGCTTGGAATGACGTTTAAGTGACTTTCAAAAACATTGCAGCGTTTTCTTGAAACTGAGGTGTCAAAGATCGACAAGAAGTGGAAGACCAGTAAGCGTTACAAATGAAGAAAAATTCTTTGAATGTCATGTTAGATGTGGTGGAAAATCCAATAAATTCGACACAACAGAGGGCTTTATATCATAACATGAGTCGATATTCTATTCGAAAAATTTGCAAACTGTAAAAATTCCATCCATATAAAATTCATCTGTAACAAGAATTGAGTGAAGACGATTTTGATCGTAGAATCGAGTTCTGTGAAGTTATTATGGTTAAATTGAACGAAAATGTCAACCATGTCTACTGACGAATCTACATCTACCGACACAACTGTAGGTATTGGTCAGACCAAAATCGACAAAAAGTAAGTGTTTGGTGTAACATTATTGGAGGACAAGTCATAGGATCCTATTATATGAACGGAAATTGGAATTCTGAACGATATTTATAACTTTTGCAAGATCATATTATTCCAGAGTTTGGACGATAATTCTCCAACAAGAACAATCCTAATTTGCCGACAGAACAAATATGGTTTCAACAAGATGGGGCCCCTCCACATTTTGGACGTTGAGTAAGGGCATACCTAGATAAAACTTTTCCTGATAAATGGATTGTACGCAGGGGGGTAATTGAATGGCCAGCTAGGTATCCCTTTATGATCCCACTTGACTTTTTTCTGTGGGGTTACATAAAAAATTTACAAAAATAGACCGAAAAATATCGAAGAGATGCAAGAAAGGATAAGGCATGAAATTTACATCATTCCTCCCAACATGATTTTAGATTCACTACAAAATTTTGTTCAGCGAATTCATTACTGTCAGGAGGTGAATGGTAAACACTTTGAGCACCTTATTGAATAGAATCCAAAGGAAATATTTCTTGTTTATTAAAACTTGTTTTCTCTATTTTTTTCTGGCATAACTATTGTTTTTATAAAATTTAAAATATCCAGGACATTCATTGAAAAATACATTTTTTCGTTCATGTATTTTTATCAACCCTAAAAAATTATGCTTTATTATTTTCTCTAAAAAAATAAAAAATAAAATTCAATCATATCCATAATACTCCACCTTGTGTAATTTTCATAATAAATATCCATCATTTCGGACTTTTTCTTCAATGAATTTGAGAGTAGTAACGGTTAAATTTAGGATATGATGTTCTATATCAATTTTATTTAGAATTTTGAGGGGAATTGAAATATGGAATGATATACAGGGTGTAAACCTTAAAACATTTGTGTCCCAACATTTCTGCTAGCTATCTTTCTTTAGGAGAAAATCGACCGTGTCCATACATATCAGCGACCTTGTGTATATTATTCAACCATTCATTATCACTTCTGAGGACAACTTGCTTATCACTTGTCATAATTTGACAATCTCATAATTTAACTACGGACTAGATAAGGTATGCCTTATCGAGTGTATTTTCCGTTAATACATTTCTTAGGTACAGTGTAAATCAAAGGTAATGAGTATTGTTCTACGATTTCGCTTATCGCTTGATGAACATAAAGAAAAACTCCCATTCAACCACATTCGGAAGACATGCCACAGAGAAAGAAACAATCCCTCCGTTCGAATTTTTATCAGCCCAAAATTAGTGAAGATTTTCAAAATTATGTCATCAATTGCGAAACTTGACAAAAAATGAATATGACCGACACCCATCAGTAACGAAATCCAATCTTCTTACCCTTACGCCATCAACACTTTCAAAATATCTAATGAAACTATCACAACCACCATCGACTTGATTTCCCAATATGGACAAGCATATTCATTGAGGGCATTGACCGGAGTTTTAGTGACAGAAAATATCCTAAACTGTATTACCCTTCATGGTTTACCCCTTAAAATCACTGCAGATTCAGTAACCGAATTTAAAAAAAAAGATTTGAAAAATGTTTGCAATATATACCGGGTGTCCCAGAGCTTTGAGGCCAGCAGATATTTCAGTTATTTGCGGAAAAGAAAATAAAAAATACGGGCCGTAGGAGACCATGAGCTCTTCATGCAGCATAGCAAAATCCACCCCCTGGCAAACAACCCCCTAGAAACCACCCCTAACTTTTGTTTCTCAAAGGTCACCCCTATGTTTATTGCTGTTCAACTTACAGCCCGTTTCATTCTTTATTTAACGATATATCATAATATGTAGATGTGAAGATAGAAGTCGAGAAAATTGAATTCGTTAGTGGGTACTACTATTGCACTGAATGAATGGTTCCACGTTGTAGAGACAAGAAGAAGTGGATGTGAAAGAAAAAGAGTCAATAAAATGTTGGAACTTTTTGTGCTTTGTTTTATTCCTACGGTTTGTGGATGACAAATTGCGATCAGTCGTGATATTGTTGTTGAATATCAAAAAACTTTTTAACAAAAAATTAAACCGACGAAATACGGAACTGAAAAGTAAAAATGAAATAAACCTTCTTAGTCTCAGTAACTAAGCTCCCAAACTAATGTCGTAAGTAACTAATTTTGAGTCGGGGCCAAACATACAAGCAAATGAATTAGGTAAGGCGTAAAATGATGGCATCGAGTTGCGCGGTGACATTCTGATAATTTTTTTGGAGTAATTTAATGATAATCGTTGATTGTTTGTTTTGCGCCGACTCAAAATTAGTTACTAACATTAGTTTGGGAGCTTAGTTACTGAGACTAAGAAGGTTTATTTTATTTTTTACTTTTCAGTTCCGTATTTCGTCGGTTTAATTTTTTGTTAAAAAGTTGTTTCAATTTTTTATGGCTGAAATATACTGATTAGTACCTACTTCCAAAATACTTACTTACCCACCTTACTTCAACTATTACCAGTTAAATAATATGATTATCTACTTTTACTATTTGTTGTAATATAAATTATTTTTGCTGTTCTGGTTAGTTTATTCCATTACTTTGTATATCATTCCATCCTCTTATAGAATATAATGGTTTTGACGGATGTGGAACAGAAATTATGTCAGTAGCGATCTGTCATTGTCAACTACGTATGTGTGTGCCAATGTTCATAAGTGAAAAATCAATTATCCCCTATTTTTCTACCCGTAAGGGTATATAATTCCATTCCAAATCTAATATAAGGTATACCCTATCTATTAAAAAAAAACATCCAAATCGAAGAACCCAGTACAAAGTTATGCCTGATAGAATCGGTTAACGGACCAGAATTCAGAGGGTGAGTGATCATTATCCTTCATGTTGCTAGCCTTAGGGGTGGATTTCATCTCTTAAATTCAAATGGGACCACCTTCGAAGTACACTCTATCCACTGAAAAGAGAATTATCGAAATCGGACGCCTCAGTAAAAAGTTATGCGTGATCATACATAAAAAAAAATTATGGAAAAAAAATATACGGGTCGACTAGAGAACATCCTCCTTTTTGGTTTCGTCGGTTGAAAATGCTTTTTACCTTCACTCGCAACGAATACGTTGATATACTTTTTTGGTGAATGCCAAAATAATAAACGTGCTGAGGAGACGCTGATCGTCGACAGCGCTTTCCTGATCGTCGATAAACAGGTCGCAATATGTTTCCGTATGTAGAAAATACAATGCGAACGGGATCATTTCCAGGGAAAACACATCAAGCACATCCTACTCCTGTGCCAACTGAGGAAAATTGTATCAATGTATTGGCCTACGCCGAAGCACATCCTCATATTTCGGTTCGTGCATTGGCGGTGAAGATTGGGATCAGAATTTTCAAACAGTAGAGGTATCATCCCTTCGAAATACATTCACACCAAGGACCCAGACCTACAGATTTCGAAAGACGAATGGCATTCATTGCTGACATTCAAGTTTCCGTCCATGACAATCCCAACTTCCTCGATCAAATCTTGTGGAGTGACGAATCCCGTTTCCATGATAATGGTACTGTCAACCGACATAACATGCACTATTGGTCACAGGACAACCCTCACTGGATACGAGAAACCAATTTCCAAACAATGTGGGGTGTGAACGTGCGGTGTGGTTTACGTAATGGACGTCTCATCGGCCCTCATTTTTTCCAAGACACTTTGACGGGCCACCGATATCTACATTCCTTGGAAAATTGTGATCCTGCATTACTAGAAGATATCCCAATTGAAGAACGACAACAAATGTGGTGGCAACAAGATGGTGATCCTGCACATAACCATAATATAGTTACTACATTCCTCAATAATACCGTTGGATTGGAAATAGTGGACCTGTTCGATGGCCTGCACGTTCTCCAGATCTCACGCCCCCGGACTTTTTCATATGGAGACATTTGAAACGAGCTGTCTTCGGAACTCAACCAATAAATATTGAAGATTTAACCCAGGAAAATTTCAGAGGCTTTTAATACCGTTACTACGGAAATGATTGGAGCTTCCTGTACTCGCGCGTTGATTGGGCGACTTGATGCATGTGTCGCAAGTGCTGGCCAACATTCTGAACAATTTCTGTACTATAATGTATTATTCAAAATACAGATGAGCTTATAAATTAATATTTCAGTTGTATTTTTATTTGCTATAATTCTGCATGCCATTTTAGCTACCATGATGATACATCATTGAATGAGAAATGAAAAAGACTGTAAGTTGAACCAAAACAAACATGGGGGTGCAATTAGAAAAACAAAAGTAAGGGGTGGTTTCTCGGGGGTTGTTTGCCAGGGTGTGGATTTTGCTATGCTGCATGAACGAGCTTATGGTCTCCTACGACACGTATTTTTTGTCAATTTTCCATTCGGCAAATAACTTGATTATATGCTGGCCTTAAAGCTCTGGGACACCCGGTATATATGTTATCAATCTTCATCTCAAGATTCCCCCTCAATCGAACATCGATTTGTGCAGGAGAAAGAAGGGAAATGAATCCCGATTAATTAATGAATTAGTGACCATAACTCAATACAAAGTTCAACCCATTCGAAATTATAAAAAGTTATATCAATTATTATAATCCATTCGATTCGAATGACAATACACTCATTTCTGATTATGTTCAAAACCATAAGAAAGCTCAAAAGCTCTATAAGTTGATCCAGCAAACGAATGATTATTATGAAAAATACAACTTTGAAAAGTAACGAGAAACGAAATGACCCTCTAGACTTTCACAAACAAAATATTGCATATATCAGATGAAAATCTTACAAAGATCTACCATAATAATAATAAATAATAGTTTGAGAGAACTGAAGAGCACGCTTTTATAGAAAACCAGACTAAAAAAATAGAAAATAAGATTTTTTTTATTTTATTCAGAAAAAAGCGTGGGGTGCATGGTATCGCCTCGGTGTGTAATGTACTATATAATTATTGATACCATGCACCCCACGCTTTTTTTAAATAAAATAATTTTGTATTTTTTTAGTCTGATTTTCTATAAAAGCGTGTTTTTTAGTTTTTTCAAACTATTATTTATTTCCTACTTTTTAGTGTGGTTTATCTATAAAAACTATTATTTTTATAATTTTTTTGCAAATAAAAAAATGGAATGATCTTATCAAATTGGGTGATCATGATCTCCCACCCCAAAAACCCCCACATACCAATTTTGAATAGAATTAGACCATAATCACAAAACTCGGCCGCCATTTTGGAGTCGCCATCTTGAATTTTCCAATTTTCACAAAAGAATCATAATATTCGACCCCAGAAACCTCCACATACCAATTCTGAATAGAATCAGACCATAATCACAAGGCTTGACCGCCATTTAGAATTTTTCAATTTTCACAAAAGAATCATAATATTTGACCCCAAAAACCCCCACATACCAATTTTGAATAGAATCAGACCATAATCACAAAACTTGGCCACCATTTTGGAGCCGTCATCTCAAATTTTTCAATATTGACAGAAAAACCATAATTTCCGACTACAAAAACCCTCAGATACCAAATTTGAAGCGAATCGGACCATAATCACAAAACTCGGCCGCCATTTTGAAACCGCCATCTTGAATTTTTCAATTTTGACAGAAGAATCATAATCTCCGACCACAAAAACCCCTGCATACCAATTTTGAAGCAAATCGAACCATAATCACAAAACTCGTACGCCATATTGGAGCCGCCATTTTGGTTTTTTTTCACACAAATATTTATTCATGCATTGTCACCGGAATTATGTACATCTGCCAAATTTCAAATCATTCGGACGTCTGGAAGTGGGTCAAAATCGTGCCCAAAGGAGTCGGTTACAAACAAACAAACAAACAAACAAACAAACAAGTGTAGCTAATATAAAGCGTGTAAAAAAAGAAAATGACAGCAGTAACGAAAATTGAAAACCGACGATGTAACTTACCACAAAAACAACGTGAGAAAACTCAAAACTAACGCTTTGTTAGAGGGAGATAACAAAAATGAAGCTACTAACCCTATACTCTCAAGTCACTACAATAAACAATACCATTTTTAACCGACCAAATCAAAAAGGAGGGTCTCTAGTCGACGAATATATTATTTTTATATTTTTGTATGTATGATCACGCATAACTTTTTACAGAGCAGTTCGATTCCGATGATTTTTTTTTTCATTGGATAGGGCGTACTCCGATGTTGGTTTCATTCGAATTTGAACGGAAAAATCCATCCCTAAGGGTAGCAAAATGGAGGATATTGATCGTTCACCCTCTGAATTTTTGTCCGTTAACCGATTCAGGCATAACTTTATTGTGGGTTTTCGATTTGGATGATTCTTTCTCAATAGATAGGGTATACCTCATAGTTGATCATGTTTCAATTTGGAATGAAATGATCCACCCCTATAAGTAGAAAAATAGGGGATTTTTGATTTTCACTTGTGAACATTGGCACACATATGTAGTTGACACTGACAGATCTTTCTTCATCCGTCACATAATTACATTCTATGAAAGGATGGAATTATATACAAAGTGATGGAATCAACTAACCAGATTTTCAAAAATGATGTATACCTATTATATAACAATAAATAGTCAAAGTAATAATTATATTATTCAACAGTTAATAGTAAGCTAGGTATGTAAGTATTTTGGAAGCAATAAAAAATTAAGCAGGTAGTAATTGGTAGATTTCAGCCACAAAAAATTGAAAAACAAAAACTTTTTAACAAAAAATTGAACCGACGAAAAGATGAACTGAGGAGCAAAAATAAAATAAAACTTCTCAGTCTTGAAATAATTGAGCTCCTAAACTAATGTGAGTAACTAATTTTGAGTCGGCGCCAAACAAACTAGCAATTGAATTAGGTAAAGCGTAAAATAATGGCAGCAAGATGCACAGCGTCGTTTCGATTACTTCTTCAAAGTAATATAATTATTTCCGATAATTGTTTGTTTGGCGTCAGTCAAAATTAGTTACCACATTAGTTTAGGAGCTCAATTATCATTAAGACTAAAAAGGTTTATTTAATTTTTTGCTTTTCAGTTGATTTTTTCGTCGGTTTAATTTTTTGTTGAAAAGTTTTATCTATACAATTAGGTGACTCTAAAATCATATATAGCAAACATTCATTTTCGCATTCGATTAAGGCACTATAATAAATCAAATGGATGATATTGATACATATTCCCAATTAACATAATAATTTCGATGAAACTAATATCACCAACCCTTTACCCTTTCATGGTCCAACAGAAAATAGGCTATAAAGAACAAACTACGAAAACAAAACTAATAAATGGATTCAGAAAAATCAATAAATGGCTTTCTGGTACTCTCAACGCCGCTGCCGGTAACCGATACAACCAAATGAATATAGTCAGTATGCAAATTCTATTATAAAAATTGGTCAATCATTACAAGGTAACTATTTAAACATTACATTACAAAATCGAGGGTTTAAGAATATTTCATAGGCCCTTTCAAACAACAATTACTGATCTGAAAAATTTCCAGAGTATACTATCACAAATTATTTTGGACTGCCAAAGTATGATTACCATAATTGATAACCTAGAAGATCACATTCGCAAAACTAAACACTTTGCACAATTCAGTCAAATCCGGTTCCAAAGTTGAAGAAATGATATATCATTTGACCGATGAGTCAGACTGAGACCGACAAACTACAGATTTCACACGTCATTTCGAGGTGAAAAGTTGCTACCAAGGTATATCCTAAGATGCAAGATACAAGGTGTCGAAAGAACGAAAAAAATTAAAATTTATTTGTTCTCAATAAAATTCCTGAAGGAAAAAATTTTAAACTTGGTACCCTAATCAAGGTTTATCAACGTGCTAATTTGAAGTTATAATTTTTTATTTTCGTAAACCAGTGGCGTAGTTACGATGGTATGTGGTCATATGTTCCTTCATATTTTCTTGGGATATTTTCTTGGGAATGGACAAATTAACGTTTGACATCAGCTCGGCTCATCGATACTCAACTCAAAAGTCATGATATTCCATGTGCCTAAAAGTGGAGGTTTCTGAGATAATTGAGAAAAACTGAAGATATGTCCTTAGTAGAGACCTAATTTCCTATGTGCAATAATCGCATAATGCTAATTCCTTACAACATATCGGAATATGTGTTAACCTCCTGATTTTTGAATGTTGGGAAAATCGGAAACATAGTACGGATGAGTCAGAATGAGACCGACAACTCCATTTTTTCATTCATCATATTATTTGATCGAATCGATGTCGTTGATTCACTGATATTCTACCATACTTTCTTGCGTATGATTGTTTTGACAGATCAACTGACAAACTGATAAGAGTTGAGGTCTGAAATAATGTTTGTGAAAAACTAAAGAGAAGTACATACTCTTAATTTGTTGAAGTTTATGTTGGAGTATCATTATCATTTCTGATTGAACTATCACTTATAATTGCACGAGACGTTTGTATTTTATCGGGTAAATTTGGGTTGTTTAATAAGAAACTGTTGTCTAGCAATTAGACGAGAAAAACTGTCAACTAATAAAAACGCGACACCGAATGTGGAGCGTTTTTAGGTTGACAGTTTTTCGAGTCAAATTGCTAAAGGAAACAGTTTAGAATTTGAACAACACAAATTTACCCAATATCAATACAAACATCGAGTGTAATTCGGCAGGATAATTTAATGAATGGGAAATTTAGGAACATATCAATGCAAACTTCATTTATTTTGGCAACCAACACCGCGATAATTGATAAACAAATGTTAAAGTGAAAAAACCACTAGTGCATTTGTCGCTGTGAAAGTTGCAGCTAACTTTTGCCGCTGCCAAACTGACAATTGCACTGTGGCATATGCGATTTTTCATACATGAGTTGAATTGTCTAGGAAAATATTATCCAATCAACATGTTTTTGATGAAGCAAAACAATAATTGTGTATTAATATCTACTCAAATGTTTTCTTTCGGTTCGTGATAACTAGTTACAAAGTCGAGCCTTTCATATTAGTTTGTGGTGGGCTGTTCCGTACACCACTGATCAACGCATAAAACCTACAAGAAATTTTTCATTGTTCTCTGTAGAAATACACTGATATATCGCTACTTACATTAGACATAATTGATAGTAACCTTGAACAATTTGTATTATTGACAAGTTATCTGTCATAATTTAATCAGTGGATAGAAATAGATTATTCATTTGTAGAATATACAGACATGCATTCCGTTCATGGTGAAACTGGAGGAAATGCCAGAGCCGCGCTGAATTATATCAACATAGATATCAAAACAGACATCATCCACATTTCACTACTTTTATAGCTGTGCATCGACGATTGAAGGAAACGGGGTCCTTCAAATACAGTTAACACCATTGTGGTGCGAATAGAACAAGAAGAGATAGTGTTGCGGAAGAACAAATTCTTGAACGATTAGCAGCAGATCCTTCTACCAGCACTCGGGCTATTTCGTATAAGTTAGGTGAGTCGGGTAGCACGTAAACAACGATTGTATCCATTTCGCCTACAGAAGGTGATGGGCCTAGATGCTGGTGATTATGGCCCGCGTAGATTTTTTGTGAATGTATGAAGGAGCAAACGACTTTCCCAGATACGTTCTATTCACGGATAAGGCATGTTCCACAGGAGATGGAACAGCCATTCATGGGATGAACAAAATCCGCATGGAATGTTTCGAAAAGGGTACCAACAAAAGTTTTCAGTGAATATTTGGGTAGGAATTATCGAAAATCGTATCGTTGGACCACATCTCCTTCCTCCCCGTTTGAGTATTCCTTGGACATGTTTTCCCTAGGCTACTTGAAGACGTACCTCTGATGGTTCGTCGAAGAATGTAGTATCAATATGACGGAGCACCGGCCCATCTCCAACGAATCGTTCGTCAATTTCTTGATCAAACATTCCATGATCGGTGGATAGGTAGACGTGTAGACCATACCTTGGACAGCACGTTCTTCAGATTTAACTCTACTAGACTTTTTTTAATTGAAATACCTGTAGAATCTGTAAAAGATTTAACTGCAAAAATTTTAGCACAATGTACGTTAATACAGGATACACCTGGAATATTCTAAAGCGTGCGACAGTCGATTATACGGGGATGCCGATTGTGTTTGGAACAAAATGGTGATCCATTTGAACATTTGCTCCAATGCCTCGTTTGTTCCTATGTAGTGTACCCACTAAACCGTTCCTCTCATTTAAGTAGATATCAATACACATTGTTGTTAATTGTTTTTCTTCATCAAAAACATGTTGTATGGATACTATTTTCCTAGATAATTCAATTCAAAATAATGGTACTCCAACATAAACTTCAACAATTCAAGAATACTTAACTTCAGTTTCTCGCAAAAAATATTTCAGAACTTAACTCTCATCTAAGTGGAGTATTATGAATTTGAGGTTGGGTTTGTTTGTCAAAACAATCATATGCAAGAAAGTATGGTAACATATCAGTGAATCCGCGACATCGATTAGATCAAATAATGAAAAAATGGATTTATCGGTCTCATTCTGACTCACCCGTACTATGTTCCCGATTCTCCCAACATTAACAAATGTTCAGGAGGTTGACACATTCCGATATGTTGTAAGAGATTAGCATTATGCGATTATTGCACATAGGAAATTATGTATCTACTAAGGACATATCTTCAGTTTTTATGAATTATCTCAGAAACCTCCACTTTTAGGCACATGAAATGTTACTTTTAGGTTGAGTATTGATGAGCCGAACTGATGTCAAACGCTAATTTGTCCATTCACTTGTCCCAAGAAAATATAAAGGAACATATGACCACATACCATCGTAACTACGCCACTGGTTTACGAAAATAAAAAATTCTAACTTCAAATCAGCACGTTGGTAAATCTTAATTAGTGTTCCAAGTTCCAAATTTTTTCCTTCAGGAATTTTGGAGAAAACAAATTGAATCTTAATTTTTTCAGGCAATGGAAAGTCAATGTGCTCTGAATATTTCTGCTGAAATAGTAGCAGATGTCATATTATGGAACAGAGGTGATGAATTGTTAGTCATAATAATATTCATATTCTCGAAGAATCTATTATTGAATTGGTGAGACTACTATGCAACACTGGTCCTCAAAAATAAAGAAAAAGGACAAGTTGATTTGTGTGACTTGATCCAATCATTCATATCATGCTCATCGGTAGACATGATAATTTCTATCTCCGAATGCTAGACTACAAAAAAAAAGGACAAAATAAGGAAAACTAGACCAAAGTGAGGTAGAACAAAAAAAAACAAGCAAACTCCATCCAACAAGAAAACTACAACACAACAGTCGGAATCAGCCAGGCGCGCCGAAAAGAATAAAGCGAAATATGTCGTAAGGACCAATTCATTAGATCATGGCGCTCCTCGATACCCTATATGAATCCAATCACTGGCCGGCAAAAGTGATCATAAAGAAGTTCCAGTTTCGGACGCCCTTTCGTAATCACCAATCGGCTTGTGGAGACTTCTGATCCAGTTTCCAATGAAGCGGATGCATCAAATAAAGGTTTAAAAATTATGCATGTTGATTCACAAGTATCTTGAATAATACTAACCAAATTGAAGTGATTTCAATAGATGAGATGCCAGATGTCTTCTGTATATCTGAGACTTGGTGCAACAATTTGAATATAAACACTATCCATTTAGATGGCTATAAACTAGCAACCTATTTCACGAGACAAAATCATATTCATGGTGGCGTATTAATTCTAACAAAAAATGAATTGTTATTCAAAAATGAATATTCCCTGGATAATATGTCTGTAGAGGGAAACATTCTCAATTGAATATTGGATAAAAAGATTTTTCTGTGAATTGAAAAATCCACGATGAAATGAAGTTATTTTGAACGATGGAAGATAGTGGCGAAAGTGTATCTTTTCAGTCGCAGATGATTCCACATCTGATTTTATGAACATCTTGTTCATATTTTCGAACAAATCAATCTATCATACCCCATGACAGGTTTTAATGTCAGAAAAACACTAATTTCAAAGTATCTCTACAAACAAAATGTTTCCAACTTTTTTCCATCTTTGCAAAGTGAGATTGCCTGTAGAAAATGTGTATCCCATTTCCTCCGGCCTTCCCGATGATCGTGGAAGCGGGAAAGAGATTTTCGTCGAGAAAAATGTATTGAAGACCTAGTGAATGCGATGCCTCTCTTTCCTCAATGTTACAAATGATTTTTGGTGAGTACTTTCTATTTGGAAAACATTCTTCCTTGCCTCATTCGTCTATGTGAGTTCTTGATTAACCTCGGAACAGAAAATCAAATAACTATCTGAATATAAATGCAAATTTTTTATTTCAGATTTTTTCTTTTGAGTTAGGGTCCTTTCAGAATTCTATCGGATGTAGTTCAATGTCCAGCGTGGCTTCAGCCGGGAAAGTAGATGTTTTCTGTTAGACATTCACAAAACATAACTTCATTTTCATCGTGGATTTTTCAATAAACAAAAAAATCTTTCTATTCAATATTCAGTCGAGAATGTTTCCCTTTCCAACATGAATACTCCACAAGAGGTTATCCTGAACGATGGAAGATAGTAACTAAAGTTTATCTTTTCAACCGCAGATGATTTCACATCTGATTTTATGAACATCGTGTTCATATTTTCAAACAAATCAATATCTGTAGAATTAGAGTATGAAACCTGTGAAATTTCTTTCGTCGCGAATGGTGAAAAATACTGTTTGATAACTATTTACAGACCACCACATGGTAGTGTTGAAACTCTTTTGGATAGACTTTACACCGCTCTTGATTATTGTGATAAGAAGTTCAAGAATATTATACTATGTAGCGACCTAAATATCAATTATTTATGCGAGTCAAATGATTAGACATTATTGAGTGTTCTGTTACATAGTTTTAGAAATCTGGAACCGACGATAATTTTCACATACTCAAATGGAAGTACTAGTATCTCAAAAATTTACTATTTTTTAACAAATTTCTCTCAAAACCTCTTTTTCGAAAAAGTCATTGACGTTAATCTCGCCTTTCCTATGAATTAACTGACCTTTTAGTAGAATAAATCATAGTTTTAAAACTAAAGAACACGCTTCAATAGAAAACTAAACTGAAAAGTAAAAAATAATTTCAAATGAGTTTGAAATAAGAATACAGTGATTAACAACAAATTCATTTCAACGTGAAATCAATTGTTGTTAATATTTCATAGACAGATATTGGTAGAAGTAGAATCATTATGAAAATATCTTAAAAAGTACCCCACGCTTTTGTACGATGGAATAAATTTGTTGTTAATCACTGTATTCTTATTTCAAACTCATTTAAAATCATTCTCTACTTTTCAGTTTAGTTTTCTATTGAAGCGTGTTCTTTAGTTTTCAAACTATTATTTATTTTCAACTTTTCAGTTTTGTTTTCTATTAAAGCATGTTTTTTAGTTTTTCAAACTATTATTATTATTATTAAATTTTTTTAAATATTATTCCCCAATTTTGAATAGAATCGGACCATAATCACAAAACTCGTTCGCCATTTTGGAGCCACAATCTCGAATCCTTCAATTTTGACAACATAATCATAATCTCCGACCCCAAAAACCCCCACATACCAATTTTGTATAGAATCGGACCATAATCACAGAACTCGTCTACCATTTTGGATCCGCCATCCAGAATTTTTCAGTTTTGACACAAGAATCATAATCTCTGACCACGAAAACCCTCAGATACCAATTTTGAAGCGAATCGGACCATAATCACAAAACTCGTGCGCCATATTGGAGCCGCCATTTTTTTTTCAAACAAAAATTTCTTAATTTATTGTCACCGGAATTATGTACACCTGCCAAATTTCAAATCATTCGTACGTGTGGAAGTGGGTCAAAATTGCGTCCAAAGGAGTCGGTTACATACAAGTTAAGCTAATATAAAGCGTGTAAAAAAGAGATACTCGACGTAAAATAACTATCATTAACACATGTACTGAGAATTTTGCTCAACTTCAAGCTTGATTGCAAAATGAGAAGTTCCATCACGTCTATGAAAATTTCAGAATATGTGCTTTCGAAGCTTTCTTGCACATAGTTACTTATTGGATAGAACTGACCTGTCCAACTGTAATAAAGCGTGTAAAAAAGACCATTAATCAAGAAGCACAGCTCCGTAAAAAGCCATGGGTTTCCGAAGATATAATTCACATGGGGGACAATCAAAAAAATCTTTTTGGTTATCAAGAAATGTAGGTGATCTGAACTTCAAAGAATACTATGATGAATCAAAAAAACTTCACAGGGAAAAAATACCTGAAGCAAAATATGCATTTAATCAGGGGGCTGTAGGAAACATGAACCAACATGAGAAACAGAAAAATAATTGGAACATAGTCAAAAATAAAACCAGAAGAGGAAAACAAAATTTAAAAATAAATCGGGAATCATTACTATGCAACAAACTTGTAAATGATAAAAATAAAATTGTCGACGCTTTTGGCTCATATTTTTCGACCATAGCGAAGAATACAATCAATGAACACTTCGAGTCAACATCGTTCAATGACTACACCACCATCCATGTAGATAATACTTTTTATTTTACCCCGGTGAATCCGAGTGATGTTATCGAAATTATTTGTAACCTCAGTTGGAGTAGATTGCATCTCTACAAAAATAATAAAGAACATCAGCAAATCAATCTGCGAACCATTAGCATTTTCAATAAATAATTCTATTGAAACTGGAGTGTTCCCAGATAAACTAAGAATTGGATAAGTGACACCGATATTAAAAAAAGGTGACTCAACTCTTATTGAGAGTTACCGCTTGCGTTCCTAGAACAATTCGACATAATATCCAAGTTCCAGCATGGTTTCAACCCAGGTAAGTCAACTGAAAGTGCATTTTACACTTCAATCAAGTATGTCTATGACTCACTTGACAGAAAGAAATATGTCGGTGCACTTTTCTTTGACATCAAAAGCATTCGACATTATTGAACCCGACATTATAGGCAAAAAACTTTATTCACTTGGCTTCAGGGGTACCTTTCTTTCATGGCTCAGATCATACCTGACTCTGAGAGAGATATGTGTTAAAGTTGACAACTTTCAGTGGCAGCAGCATTGATCTTGGGGTTCCTCAAGGCTCCATATTGGGTCCTCTAATTTTATTCTTTTCATCAACGATATGCCTAATCATATAAGCACAGATTATGTAGTTTTGTATGCGGATGATACAACGATCGCAGCGAATGCCGATAACCCAGAGGAACTCCAAGAAAAATTGAATACATTGAGTATCGAATACAAACTGGTGACATAAAAATTATTTGGTGGTGATTGCAAAGGAAACTATTCTGATGCAATGTTATTCAGGGACGATTTTTTTTTTAATAATTTTCATGTTAGAGTAGAAGAAATAATTGAATCATCAGATAACACCAAATTTCTTGGTATATATATTGATAGTAACATGACCTGGGAGTCGGGTATAAATCATGTCAGTAAAAAAGTTAACAGTGGGTACTGAGCAATTGGACAATTGAGGTCCAATTTCAATAGAACCCAACTATTAAATGTTTACTTTGCTCTTGTATATGCCTATATTTCCCATAATATTGCTGTTTGGGGTTGTACTGCAAATTTAAATAAAATATTTGTCTCCCAAAAGAGGTTTATGCGTGTAAAATATGGAAACATGAAGATACAATAACACAATTTTGGTAATGTATATTAGATGGACCAGCGATTTGAAATTTTATATTTTTGACGTTGCCAAACGTACAATTTCTGAGATACGAACGATATGTTTATTTTTAAATAGGATTCGACAACCCGTGTATTTTACAATTTTCTGTTACAGTTTTTCATTGCCGATGCAGGATACAAACTGTTAATGGCCAATAACATTAACATAAAGAGAAAATAAAATTGGCCACTTGGTATTTGTTAAAGTTTGAAAAAGCCTTTGCTGTTTTTGTACTGATGAACATGTTATGAATATCGGTTTCAGTTCGTTGAATAAAGTAGGTTTTACTGTCAGTAGGTACGTCGTGATTTACTGTCAGTACGTACGTCGTGATAGTTTTTTGAAAATAGGCTTACTAGGGATAAAAATCAGAGTAAAATACAATGGTACATTTAACAGAGCGTCAAATAATTGAAATTGTAATACTGAAAGGATGTGGTGACAGGTAATACCATGATATTATGAAATTTGAGTATGTTTTATTTGCGTCATTATTTGTAGGACACGAAAACACGAAGAGGTATGTGAAATATTTGATAACAAGTATGAAGACATTTTTAGAATTAGAGTTAATTCCAGAATTATCCAGACTCTTTCCTGATGATATAAATCCTCATATCGTGAATAGACCAATTTAGATTCAGCAAGATCTTCGAGGAGTTCGTGAGTTTCTCGACATTACATTTCCAAATCGTTGGATTGGAAGAAGATGAGCTATTGAATTACAAGCAAGATCTCCAGATTTGACACCACTGGATTATTTTTTGTGGGGTTATTTGAAAAGCAAAGTGTGTGTGAATAGGCCACAGACTATCCAAGGACTAAAAGACAGAATTACAGAGGAGATAGCACTAATTTCTCCGGAAACGATTAGAAAAGTCTTGGATGAATTTTCATTCAGGATGGATTTCTGTTTCAAAAGACAAAGGGCTCATTTCGAGCATCTCCTTTGATTTTTTTCTTTGGGTATTGTTTTCTGTTTATACTGCAATATTAATTACAAAATAAAAATGTTTCCCTAATTTCTTGAAATTAATGGTCAATATTGGCCATTTACAGTTTGTATGCTGGATCGGCAATAAAAAAACTGTAACAGAAAATTGTAAAATATACGGGTTGTCCCATTCCCATATTGTTCATATATCTCAGAAACTGTACATTTGGCAATGTCGGAAATATAAAATTTAAAATCGCTGGTCCATCTAATATACATAACCAACATTTTGTTAATGTATCTTACGGGGTCTCAAAGGTATCCTCATGTCTCCATACATTACGCGCGCACTGTATAGAATAGACTGCAAAGAATCTTGCAGACCCCGCTTTGTTGAGAATAAAGTTATGTATGTACCGTGCAAAAGTACTCTGTTATTCCGAAAACAGATACAGAATTACAATCGATAGCATGATTTCCATGCATATCCTACCAGAAAAGGCGAATTAATAAGACTTAGGAAACATTCAACTCGTCTGTATGAAAATTGTCCGTCTTATAAGGGGGCAACATTTTAGAATCACTCACCTGACGAAATAAAAAACCTAAATAGAGAAAATAATTTCAGAGCGAAACTCAAATAATACTTTATTATTGGTTGCTTTTGTAGTACTGATGAGTATTTTAATCAATAATATGTATCTCCACCTAACTTGTGGAATTGTTATATTATTATGTATAGATATTGACTGTGGAATGTTATACTTTTATGTATAGATGTTGACTGTATGTGAATTTCAATTGCTGTCTGACGTATTCTGTCATTTTGATGACCGTGAAGGATTCAATAAATTTTATTATTATCATTAAAATTAACGTGTTTTTATGCAACAATGTATTTTTATCCAATGTTCATATTTCGAAAAACGTTAACATTTCAGTGGTGCTTCACGTCTGAATTTCACCCATAAATATCCACTTTTCAATTTCTTCTGGAAGTCTTTGCACCACTTCATTTCTTAGGAAAACACAATTTCTGTGGAATGGGAATATCTGAACAAAATTCAGCCTGAAAATTGTACGTTTTTCAAAACATTTCACGATAATCAAGAACAACCGTTGTTGACGTATTTTTCCAGTCTTATGAGCCGGCCTAGATTACTCAACCTAGTGAAAATTAGTCGTCTACATTCAGGCTATTTTGCCCAATATAAAATTAGTATACTCGATGAACAAGGATATCCTTCGATCGCCGCTTCACAAATACAACAAATGAGAACATTAACCAAGAACATCTGAAGAACACTCACTGTTCTGTTGTGCGTCCGAGAGATGGGGAGGGCCACCACGCGACATGCAGAGCGTAAACATGTCGACAAACACCGTCGCAGATGCACTACCGTCTCCGTGTTGTGGCAGATCGCAAAACGGCGGGTGGGTCTGTACCGCCGCCTCCGTCGCGACGACTCATGCGTCCATTGGCGAAACTTTAGACCGGTCAACGAGAATCTTCAGTGGATATTCCGCATAATGCTTGGATTTTTACAGCTATACTCGATCTAAACCCAACAGGCCGTAGGTAAACATCATGATAACGGCAAGCCTAGTATGTGATTCGCCGAGTCGCCAAAGGAAAAATAATTTCTTAGCAATTATGTGAAGGAGAAATCGAGCGCGCCGCAATCACGATGTTTACCTCTAGCCTGATGAATTCAGATCGAGTATCGCTGAGGTTCACTTGACGCGCTATTTTCGAAAAACATAGAATATAACTTCATTTAACTACATTATATACAAGCAACATTGGTAGCAAGTCAGAATGGGCTAGTATCTCCCCAAAACATCAACAAGTGTGTATAAAAACAAGGTTTCAAATTTAGCTAATGTAAAGGGTAAAGGTGCAACTAATGTGAAGGTATTTAATAATAACGTTTATTTTACGCAACAAATTTCGTAATACATACAGTGCTCGTCTAAAGTCCGTTCCCCCGCTACTAATTTTTGAACCACCTGGTATATCGCAAATAAATTTGAAGGGCTTGAATAGGAGGAAAAAAACTACTTTTTCAGGAAAAATCACAGCTAAAAGTTTTTAAATGGCGGCTGAGCGCCATCTTCAATAATTTTTTTTAATAGAATACCCCTTATATTCTTTTATTTTCGAAATCTGCTCATGATTCTCAACAGTTTTCTCAAAAATACTTTACTCCTAAATTCGATTGTTTTCGAAATATTAACGTTTGAAAAGTGACATTTTGGTCATTTCAAATCCTTTCATGAAAAGTGTGATCATGGCTCGTAGTTTAGACGATAAATTTGAAGCAGTTTTGATATTTGGAGAAGCTGGAAGAAATTATCATCTAGCAGTCCGTATGTATAATGATATATTTCCCGAGAATCCTATTTCGAGTTCAAATTTGCGCAAACTTCAAGCAACTGGTACGCTGAAAGATGCTCCAAGATCAGGAAGACCGCCTCTTTCAGAAGAAAAAAAGGTAGAAATTGTTGCTGGAATGGTAATCAATCCGACTCAGTCGACGTCTGCAGTTACTGAAACCTGTGGAGTAAGTTCAGAAAGTGTCCAAAGAGTCCTAAAAAAAAGAAAAGTTTCATCCCTATAAAATGGAAATCCTGCATTCTCTCACGGATGATGATCCAGACCGGAGGGTGTGAGTGGTTAAGAACAATTGAAGGAGAACGGGGCTTAATGGGAAAGTCATCGATACTGGAGCGATACTAATCCGCATATTTTTAGAGAGGGACATACCCAGTTTCCTAAAAAGGTGAATATTTGGGCGGGGATTTTGTGCAATCGCGTTGTTGGACCGATTTTCATCAGAGGCAATCTTACAGGAGTTCTTTACAGAAATCTTTTAGAAACTGAAATTGAACCTCGATGGGGCAGCAGAATGGGACTCCCCCCATTCCGATCGCATGGCTAGAGAGTTCCTCGATACAAACTTTCCTGGGCGATGGAAGTACAGAATGAAGTACATAATGGCCACCAAGATCTCCGGATCTTACAACTCTAAATTTTTCACTTTGGAGGTATCTGAAGTCAAAAATCTACGCCACTGAATGCCAAACAAAAGAAGAGTTGGAACGCACAATAATAGATACATGTGAAGAAATAGATGAACAGACTTTTATCAACGTGAGAGAAGCTATTTATAATAGGGCACTTTATTGTCAAGATGTAGGAGGGGGCCACATTGGTCACTTGATGAAATAATCGTTGGGGTTAAATAAAAGTGTTATTCAAAAATAAATTATAATTTTTTAGCTAACTAATTTGTTTTGACTGTGAATTGTGAACACATTCGTAGGCTTCGAGATTTTTCGGTAAGCGGTACTGTTTATCCTTAATAAACTCTTTTTACGCCTCTTTTCAGTCGAATTCATGAAGAAATTCAACTACAAATTATTAACAACGTTTAGTTAGCAAAATGTTTTACCGGAAGTGACCAAAAACGGAATGTCACTGTTCAAGCGTAATATTTCAAAAACAATTGAATTTGGGAGTGAACTGTATTGGAGAGATTTGTTGAGAATTATGAGCAGATTTCGAAAATGGAATTATATAAATATTATTAAAAAGAATTATTGAAGATAGCGCTCAACCGCCATTTAAAAACAACTTTTAGCAGTGATTTTTTCTTGAGAAAGTAGGTTTTTATCTCCTTTTTAAGACCTTCAAATCCTATTTGCGATATACCAGGTGGTTCAAAAATTAGTAGGGGGGAACGGACTTTAGACGAGCACTATACATTAACTAAATAGCCACTAAATTATATTTCGAACGTCCCTGTAGAAGTGATTAAAACATATAAACGAGTATCAGCTGTGAAATGCCAAACTATTGACAAAAACTGGAATCCCCAGCACCGATCTTTCCAAGGCTACAGCGGCAAACCGGATGTGCGCTGAGTATTTTTTGGCAAGACATGGGATTTGAAGCCAAAAATGATATATTGGTCATAGCAAAGAAACCCATGGTCACATATGTATAGTGGCCAAAAATAGTAGCTTACAAACGATCCTGAATGGTGTTCCATAAATAAGTGTCCTTGGGCCATTACTTTTCTTGATTTATATCAATGACCTGCCAAATTCAATGACAACATTCACAATGCTATTCGCCGATGACACTCCCTTCGCCATTCGGAAAAACAAGAATGAAGAATCATCAGAATTAGTGAAGCGAGTTATTCAGGAAGCTACGGACTGGTTCAGTGCGGATAGCCTATGTGTGAATAAAAGCAAGACCGAAACAGGTATGTTCTCGCTGTCTCATAATCCCCCAGATAATGTGGAATGTCTTGGTATAACTATTGATTCAAAGTTAACTTGGAAACCCCATATCGACAAACTAGCAAAAAATCTATGAGGCAAGGTCTATGCAATCAGGCAGATAAAAAATAAAGTCGGCCGGGAAGCTGCCCATACCGCTTATCATGCGATGTTCTATAGTTCCTTAACTTATGAATTGATAAACTGGGGCACATCTATCCATATCTCGAGGATATTTACAATTCAGAAACGAGCAATCAGAGCTTTAGCTGAAATAGCTCAAATGGAGAGCTGTAAGAATTGGTTTATAAAGTTCAATATATTAACTCTGCCATCATGTGTAATATACTGCAATTTGATACTAATTCAAGAAAATTTACGAAAGTTTACTACAAATGGAACCAACCACTCGTATAATACTGGGAATGAGGATAATATTGGAGCACCAAATCAAAGATTAGAAATAACAAGGAGATGTAATTCATACATACCATTTTACAACTCACTGCCCCAATCAATGAAAAATGCAACCCTCGCTAATTTCAAAAGGAAACTGAAAAAACACCTCTCAGACAATGCTTACTATGATGCGTCTGACTTCAGCTTTACTGAGTGAATATCGTCAATGTAGGCACTGTCTCCATGCATCTCTGCCCTCACATTTATATATTTATTTATTTCAATTTGTGCTCGTGATATATACAACTTACTGAGTGACCATCGTCAATGTACTGTCTCTATGCATTTCTGTTTTTACATTTATATATTTATTTATTTACTTTACTCTGTGCTCGTATCATATACAAATTTTATTAACTATCTACTGTTTCTCGGAATTTTAATATTCTAATTGTAATTTACATTTATATTATATGTACCTCTATTATCGACCTGTCATAGCACTGCGGTGTAATAATTTGACCAATAAAAAATCTAATCTAATCTAATCTAATCTAATACAACGGTACTTGGCACCAATCAAGCTGCAGGAAGTGCAGCGGTTAGCTGTAATGGTGGTAGATTTAGGACGCGGCCCTGGGGGTGGTTTTCATGGCCCCTGTGGCACTGAGACACTCTTGTCTTTGTCCATAGCTTCATGATTCCTGACTGAAATACCTTTGGCCACTACGCCACCGACTCATATGATATCATAGGCTTGTTTACCCCTGGGTATAGCCACATCGCCATCTTGGGATTGAATTCTCAGTTCTTGCCATACATCCTCCTACCCCTGCTCAGTACTGGCGGTTTTTGTTGTATGCGCTTTCCATGTTAGTATACGATCGAAAACTACCCCAAGGTACTCCGCTTCCTTGGCAAATGGAGTTTCTGAGCCCTCCAGCACTGGTGGTTTCAGGCCTTGCAGTGCTCGTTTTATCGTGAATACGACGATTTGTGTTTTCTGAGCATTAATAGCATTCGCATCCCTAAATTTCTTTGTGATATCAGCTTGTGATTTTTTTGAAATATCTAGCAATTTCAGTTTATAAATCTGCCTGTTTATTTCTAGATCATCAGTGATGATCATGACAATTTCCTTAGATAGTGTGATTGAAGTCGAGGTCTTCTATCACTTTTACTGGAGACGAGTGTAGCCTGTAGGCTCTCACTCTTTGGACTCAAATAAATGGGCAACAGCCATTCACGAATCTAGAATTTTGACTGAACAAGGACTAGAGACCAGTCTCTAGCCCTTGCCATGATGGTGTTCCTCAAAAATGGCCGAGAAAGGAATTATGATATCTAAATTTTGAAAAATATGTCTATCGTATATTTATAGAGGATGCAGCGTTCACCACCCAGTATGGATTGGTAAGTAGCCCATCACTCCAGAGAGTGCCTGGGACGTTTAAAGCGCGAGGGGTCGTCTATGTTGTAATCAGTGGCTTCCCTAACGAGGGGGTACTCGTGGGCTATTGCACAATCAAATACTTTCTGATTGCGAACTCTAATGATACTTCTGATGGAAGCCAGATTTAAGTCTTCGAGTATCCGATCGTTCCGCACGTACCACGGAGCGTTCGTTATCATCCGCAGAATCTTCATTTGGGCCCGTTCAAGGACACGACTGCTGGTTCTGCAGGTTTGGCCCCAGATGGCTGAGGCATACAAAATAACAGGCCTGAATATCATTTTATGAATCATGACTTTGTCCTTGAGAGAAAGTTTGTTTTTCCTGTTTATCAGGGGATACAACGAGCAGATTTTCTTAGAAATTTTGTTCTTGACAATTTTGACGTGTGGTCTCCAGGTGAGCCGGCGATCCACCGTAACTCCCAGGTACTTGACCTGCTCTGACCATTCTATCTCCCTTCCAGAGGTAGACATTCCCCTCTCCGGGTTGTTTCTTTTCCGACCCATCGAAATCGCCTGCGTTTTGTCAGGATTCAGCTTCATTTTCCACTCCAGGTACCACTGCTAGAGGTCGTTCGATGCATTCTGCAAATGAACGACACCCATCGAATGATTGGCTGAAGAGGAAAGCGAAGCCGTATCGTCAGCGAATAAGGAGATCTTCACATGTTTACTTCTGGATATATCAGACGTGTGAAGAGCGTATGAGGGAGACAGCACCACCCCCTGAGGAACGCCAGCCTCAATTTCTCTCGAATGCGAGAGATAATTTTCGACCTTGATCTGAAATGTCCTACCAGGCTCAATGGCAGGTGAAAGTCAATCAGTTTGAAGAGTAGGCCCTCATGCCAAACTCTGTCAAACGCTTTACTGATATCGAGTAGAATGACGTGAGCACTGTTGTTAGTATTCAGCATCTGATGGTGTCTTCCACCAGCCTCAGAACCTGAAGCTTGGTGGAGATAACGCGACGAAAGCCGTACTGCTCGTTTGGTAGGACATTTCTCTCCTCCACTTCTTCGTCAAGCCTTTCCAGAATGATTTTCTCAGCCAACTCAGCTGAACTGCATAGAAGACTGAACCGTCGATAGTTTCGCGGGAAGGTCGGGTTTTGTCCCTTTTTTGGAATCATAACCACAATGGCATGTTTTCACCTTCGAGGGAATCTTCTAAGACGCAGTGAATTGTTAATGATGTTCAAAAGTGACTGCACCTGGTTATCCGGGAAATTCCTACTCATACGATTGTTGTGTATTTAACTCAATACACTAAATGAAAAATTGTGGGTTCTTTGAAGAATTATAATTAATATCGTAACATCGATACACTTGGACTTTACAAGCAAGAACGATCTCTGATTTCTGTGTTCGGAAATGTTACCCCCACCACACAAGTACTTCTTTATTTATATATCACTCCAGATACTGAATAAACCAGTGGCGTACATAACATTTCCTCCCTTACATAAATAAATCAAACTAAACACTAAACTAACTCACAAATTTAGACGTTGAGGTGGTTTCCGAACACGATTACCACGTCTCAGAGTCGGTTCAACATCTTTTGAACAGTTTGGACTAACAATATCCTGATTGAGATCAGTGAAACTTGAACTCGGACCAGGATTTGATAATCTTGTATTGGAGTCATTGATATTTTGTTCAATGTTGGGGCAAATTTCATTCGGTGTTATACTTGGTGAACTGGGAACACCTAATGATTGAAACCCTGATGGATTTGGGTCTGTTCTCACTGGTTCTGTTATATCTCTGTGAACTGGATATTTTCTCAAGCTATTGACATGCTTGTACAAAATTTTATTATCCATTTTTACAAGATATGTTACAGCACTAACATTTTTAAGAATGTAACCTTCTTTCCATTTATCGTCAATATATGGACCCAATTTTCCCACCAGAACTTTTTCTCCAACATTGAAAATTACCGGTTTGACAAAATCGAAAGTTTTATTGAAAAGTACTTTACCCCCTTTTTTGGGTTTCAACAAGTCGAGACGCGTTTTTGGCTTGATTTTAAAAATCATATCATTAGGACTACATCCTGTACTGGTACAAGGAGTATTTCTATAACTAAACAAAAAGTTAACCATCTGTTGCTCCATTGTGAGAGTGGATTTTTGTAATAAAACTTGTCTAGAGCTGATTTTACATTCTGTACATGACGTTCAGCCAAACCATTAGATTGTGGATGATAAGGAGGTGATTTTAACACATTGACACCGTTAGCCCGACAAAATTCGTAAATTCGTTCGAATTAAATGGCGGTCCATTATCACTAACAATAGTATCTGGTAATCCCATTATAGAAAAAAGTTAATTTTAATTTTTCAATTGTATGCTTGATATTCGTACCCTTCGACATTGAATGAATATCAATCCACCTCGATTTACTATCCACAATCAACAAGAATTGACAACCATTTTTCTGAAAAAATCAATGTGAACTCTTTGAAATACATTATCAGTGTTTGGCCAGGATATCAAAACTTTTCGTGATTTTTCTGACCTAGTTGACATATATCACAGTTATTTACAAGAGTTTCAATATTCTCTTGCATTTTGGCCACCAGAATGAAGATCTAGCTAACATTTTACTCCTAACAATCCCCAGATGATCTTCATGAAGTAAATCTAAAACGTTTTGGCGCAAGGATTGCGGTATAACAACTTTAATACCCACCATCAGGCACCCTTCTTCAACGGATAACTCATTTCGCTTCAAATGAGTAAGTCCTCAAGTTACAATCTACTTTGGAAGGCCAACCGGTTTTTACATAATCCATTATCTTTACTAAAATCGGATCTTTGCGTGAAACTTCCGCAATGTCCTCATATGATAACGGCAATTCTGTAACCAAATTGAATGAATTCAAAGAACTATCAACCTCTGTTGAATCCTGTAAAGGTAATCTAGACAACATGTCCGATTCAAATAGTTGCGAACCCTTACGATATTCTATCTTATAATCGTAGGCTGATAATATTACATTCCACCGAATTATTCTCGAAGCCGACATAACAGAAATGGGCCTATCAGGATTGAATAATACCTTCAAAGGTTCATGATCAGATACCAATATAAATTGTCTACCGTACAAATACTTATGAAATCGTTTAAGGCTGAATATGATTGCTAAAGCTTCTCTTTCAAGTTGAGAATAATTTTTTAGCGGTTGACGTGCCTGCTGGGTTGAATAATAGCTTCATCGTTCCTATTGATATTGTGACTCAAAACACCCCTACACCATAGGAACTTGCATCACATGACACTACTATTGTTTTATTTGGGTCATAGTGCACGAGAACCTGATTCGTCGCAATTAAATTTTACTAAGCTTAAAACTCTGCGACAGACAAGATCAAATTTGAAATCCTCGTTTTTCTCCAATAATTTATAAAGAGGTTTCAACTGCGTTGACAACATTGGTATAAATTTTCCGTAATAATTTAATAAACCAAGATACGCTCGTAACTGAGTTAAAGTTTGAGGTTCTGGAGCCTCTTTTATTGCACGTATTTTATCCTCAGTTGGATGAATCCCCTCTTTATCTATCATATGCCCCAAGTATTCAACTTGCTTTTCGAAAAATTTGCATTTTTCCCCATTAACCTTTACATTATAGTAACACAATCTCTTCAAGACAATTTCTAGAGTACTTCGTGCTTCCGTTAAATTATTATTTGCTATCAGAATATCATCGAGATAACATTTAACATTAGGTATTCCGCTCAAAATTTGATCCATAATTGATTGAAAAATAGATGGCGCTGATGCTATTCCATATGTCAGTCTCGTGTATTGGTACAAACCAACATGAGTATTGATGGTTAGAAATTTCTGAAAATCTGGATGAACTTTTAACTGTTGATAAGCACCTGCCAAATCTAAAACCGTGAAGATTTTACCCCCTGCCAAACTTGCAAAATATCTTCTGGAGTTGGTAACGATACTATCAATATTGAGTGCTTTATTCAAGTGATACGAATCGAACAATCTAAATCACCATTTTTTTCGATACAACTACGATGGGTGAGGCCCATTCGCTATGCCTCACAGGTTTCAGAATGCTACCTGAACCATTTGTTTGATTTTTTTTCAACCAATGGTTTCAGGGCATAGGGCATAGAATAAGCTTTTTGACTACCGGAACGACATTTTCTTTTATGTTGAATTTGACATGAAAATCTTTGATAGAACTACATAAGTTCGAATCAAATACACTTTTATACTTGATTTTCAACTCATCTACAATATTGATTGTGTCTCCTTTCGAGATCGTATTGACATCCTGACTATTCAAACCGAAACCAGTTTGCCAATCAGGAAAAGAACATTCAACCAATTTCTACCCAATAATGGTACAAAATCCTTATTTGATTCGATTACTGTCAGAATTAAATGATGGTTTTGATCACCATGATTTACGTCAACTTGACACTCACCCAAAGCATTGATACCCTGACCTGAAACTACATTGAGTTTATACATTACAGGTTCCAAAGGTAAATTCAAAATACTCTTATATTTATTGAAGGACATTACCGATTTGCATGCGCCTGTGTCTACTTCAAAAGCTACCCTTTTACCATTCAAACCCAACCAGATATGATGTGGTGCAGCTAAACTGACATGCATATTATTCAAATTGAACAAATCGCTGTTTACTTCTTCAAACGAGATTTCGTTCTGACCTTCTTCTTCAACTGCGGCTACTGTCTGGCTCTTTTGGATGGACATAATTGCTTAACATGCCCCAACTTGAAACAAAATAACATTTCCATCTGACTGCTGGACACTTATCTTTGGGATGACTTCTACCACATTTATCGCAACTACCAGCACTGGATTCTTTTTTTCCTGCCTTTCCTCCGGGCTGATTTTAACAACTTCTTTTGGCCTTATTTGCTGCCTGAACTTTTGTTTCTGCTTTTGAACGTAGTTGACACTCCAACTAGTATCGCAGTCTGATAACGTTTTAACTTGCCTCTCCGCCAACTCTGAAGCAGGCTGACTGACATGCCTCTGTGAAAGTTAATTTGACTTGAGACAAGAGTTTTTTTGTATATTTTCTGACTGCATCCCACAAACGAACCGGTCTCTCAGAGCATCATCTAGAAACGATCAAACTTACATGTGTTAGCCTATTTGCGTATTTCGACTCTGTATTCTGCATATCCTTTGGTCTAACTTTTGGTGACATTTATTGAAGATGAATCTCTCGTAGATTTCCGTGACAGGTGTGCAATAATGCTTCAAAAGACACTCTTTCACTTCGGTATATTTCAGCTCACTAGGCTTTTTCGGAGCTGCCAAATTTTTCAGCGTTTGGTATACTTGTGTACCCGCCAGGGTAATGAACAGAGATACTTTCATTTCCTCTGGAACAATATTAACCTTGAATAAATGCTCCACCCGTTCCAAATAGGTCTCAAATTCTTCGGCTCCACCGTTGAAAGATTCAATATTACCTATCAGGGCCATCGTTTCATTCAAAAATTGTCCGATTTCTGTCACTGTCCAATTGACAACTTTTCGTTGTATACTCCGAAACTGATATGTATAATTCTCTCGAATTCGTCGCCAAAATGTTGTGTATTTAACTCAATACACTAAATGAAAAATTGTGGGTTCTTTGAAGAATTATAATTAATATCGTAACATCGATACACTTGGACTTTACAAGCAAGAACGATCTCTGATTTCTGTGTTCGGAAATGTTACCCCCACCACACAAGTACTTCTTTATTTATATATCACTCCAGATACTGAATAAACCAGTGGCGTACATAACAACGATTAGTAATACCGTCATAACCAGGTGCTTTTTCAGGATTTAATCCTTTAATATGCGCCTTGAGTTCATCCATCGAAGCTGGACGAATGACATCATGATTGGGTTCTCTGAGAGTGCGTCGAACCTGATCTTCCAGCGAAAGTTCTCGATCCAGATCATGGTCTGGATGTTCGTTCAATCTGAATTGCCTTTCCATCAAATCTGCAAAAGCTTGAGCAAAAGTCGTAGCACATACCGGCCTCACCATGAATAGGGGGAAAATCAGACTTTTTCGTTTTTGAATTTTGATTGAGTTTCCAAAGTTGACCAGAGTTTTTCAAATTTTGGGGGGTATTGCCATATCTCTCATTCCTGAATTCAGTTATATCATTTCTAACCTCCCTATTCAATTCATTAGCTCGGAGTCTGTCTGCAGGAAACAGACTCCTTTGGTGGGCTCTCTTTGCTCGATTCCTTTCGCGAAATAGGTACTCAATCCTCAGGGGGAATTCGTCGTGAAATCTTGGAGCCGGTTCCTTGCGGTAGGAATCCTCCAAAGCGTTTTTAACAGTTAGTTCCTAACGCGCTACGGAGTGTGATTAAGTAAGTGAGTGAATTTATTCAGGTTAGTATAAGTTTCATTACAATATCAATTTAAAAAAAAAAAAAGGAATTTTGGTACAAGATCAATTTATATAAGCAAAGCTTATGTTGTAGTCATCAGCCTGAAGTTATATAAAGTTTATACATATATTTTGAAGAATGAAAATTGAGAAGAAAACAAAATTATGTACAATGTGGAGATCAAATTTGTTGAGATGAGGGAGAGAGAGTAGGGTGTTTTTTTTTAGTCAAGTTCATACACGATTTTTAGTTTGTTATAATTTAGGTTCACAAATTCTTTGAGTTTAGATTCCATTTTGAATTTATTAGGGATGATTCTGATATCTATAGATACTAGGTTGAACAGTTTTGGCCCAAAGTATGATATAAATCTCTGCGTGTGGGTTAGTCTACAGAGAGGAGCATTTGTTTTCTGTTCAGATTTAGCACATCTTAGGAAATCTCAGTCACTCCACGGAAAACTGAATGTCTCTGTGCTCTGGTCTATTTCACAAAAGCGACTCCAATAAAATTTCCGAGTTCCTGTGGAAATTCCCTGTGAAAATTCCACAGACCGCAGAGAAATTGATAGCACGCTTTGGGTTCGCAGTATACTAGAGACCTGAATAATCAGTACGTATAAGTTTGTGGGAAAGATGACGGTTGATGAAAAATTCCTGGAATGGACAACAATTTTCATGGGTGCATTATGATTCACTGGAATTCCGAGTACTAGGGATTTCAGGATTACGTTAAGAGTATTTCCATCATTAAGGAAGATTCTTGAAATAACATATTCACTTTTACTCGTCGAATCAGATTTATTCATTCATGTATTACGTTTATCAATTTGATGTAACGGTTTCAAGGTTCTATCGATTTGGTTGATTCGGTGAACGACTCATTCAGACTTCCTATTTTACACGCTTTATAACAGCTTCACTTGTATGTTTGTTTGTTTGTAACCGACTCCTTTGGGCGCGATTTGGACCCACTTCCAGACGTCCAACTGATTTGAAATTTGGCAGGTGTACATAATTCCGGTGACAATGCATTAAGAAATGTTTGTGTGAAAAAAAAAAACAGAATGGCGGCTCCAATATGGCGTACGAGTTTTGTGATTATGGTCCGATTCGCTTCAAAATTGGTATCTGAGGGTTTCCGTGGTCGGAGATTATGATTCTTCTGTCAAAGTTGAAAAACTCAAAATGACGGCTCTAAAATGGTTGACAAGTTTTGTGATTATGGTCTGATTTTATTCAAATTTGGTATGTGGTGGTTTTTGGGGTCGAATATCATGATTTTTTTGTGAAAATTGGAAAATTCAAGATGGCGGCTTCAAAATGGCGGCCGAGTTTTGTGATTATGGTTGGATTCTATTCAAAATTGGTATGTGGGGGTTTTTGGGGTCGAAGATTATGATTATTCTGTTGAAATCAAAGGATTCAAGATGGCGGCTCCAAAATGGCGGCGAGCTTTGTGATTATGGTCCGATTCTATTCAATATTGGAGAATAATAGTTAAAAAAATAATAAGAATAATAAAAATAGTCTGAAAAACTAAAAACACGCGTTAATAGAAAACTCAACTGAAAAGTTGAGAATAAATAATAGTTCAAAAAACTTAAGAACACTCTTTTAAAGAAAACCAGACTGAAAAAATTTAAAATTCAAAAAAAAAAAAATATTTAAAAAAAGCGTGGGGTTAATGGTATAAATAATTATATAGTACATTTCACACCTAGGGCAGTAAAGAATGGAATGTCTCAGATCACAGGTCATTGGTGGCCGAGGCGATACCATGCACCCCACGCTTTTTTTTAAATAAAATACATTTTTTTTTGGAACAAAGTTCCTTCACGCGGCTTACGGTAGGGGTCCCTCTGTCTCTTTCTATTATATACGAGTCTGTGTGACAAGCCCTTGCCCATACGATTCCGAAGGATATTATCGTTGGGTGGTAATATGTGGGGGATATTTTCATTTCTTTTATATTTGTGTATAACGTGTGTTAAGATAATCATATTCTTTTTTGAAAAAAATTTCTCT
This sequence comes from Gonioctena quinquepunctata, assembly GCA_018342105.1. Lineage (NCBI taxonomy): Eukaryota > Metazoa > Arthropoda > Insecta > Coleoptera > Chrysomelidae > Gonioctena > Gonioctena quinquepunctata. Next base: position 38,873 of record JAFIRS010003869.1, on the reverse strand, counting down.
TGTTTTTTGTTTGCTGAAGTTGGTTTAATGGTTTACATTTAATATGTGGCACGTCAATTTAATATAATACTGGGTGTTTCATAATTGAAAACTGATCCTGGAGGACGATAATCCTTGGATAATTTTAAGAAAAATTATTCATATGAACATAGGTCCGCAACCGCTTTATTTCCAAGATACAGGATGTTGAAATTTAACAAAAAAATCAGTTCTTCTCCAATATCTCTGAAACCGCTATTGCTTTCCCCTTCAATTTTGTTACATGCAAAGTACACATAAAAATATTTTGTTTCCATGATAAAGGATTTCTTAATTTTCATCAGTGGCGTCCCTGTTAACATGCCCTGCCATATTTTTTATCAAAATAATGATACGCCACTGTCTTTTTCCCAAATAATATCATTTTCGTAATTGTCCTCTACCTTCCCATAAAAATGGTCCCCCGCCTTTTTTTCGACGGGCGAACGGTTTTTGAGTTAGGAAATAAAATGCATTGATTTGCTTGTCCCTATGCGAATTCAGCCGTTGAAGAGTAGTAGGATTATCTTGTGGGCTAGAGACATCTAGTATGCTAAGTACACATTTTGTTGTTTTTAACATGAACAATTTTGACACTTATTCAACTAGATACGTGATATTATCTACGTTATAAAAACTTGTTCATTAAAAAAACTCCAGCAATTGAGGTAGCTGTTTTAAATTCAGTTGACGAAAATCCTGAAATAAGTACGAGGCAAGTTGCCAATAATTTGAATATCGCCCATATTCTAGTATGGAGGATTGTTCACTTTCCATTACGAGTGAATTTCTGCCAATGGTTTCTCCAAAAAGATACCGAAAATCCTTTATTTGACAGGGAAATTCTATTCACGGACGAAACTAGTTTTACTGGAAACAGGATCAGAAATTTTCATAATAATCATTTTTGGGCCGAGGAAAATCCACATGCAATCGTGGAATCTCATCACCAGGAGCAGTTCTCATTAAATAACCGGGCTGGAATCATTGGATTACCTAACTGGACCTTTTTTCACCACGCAGATTAAATGGACATCGTTATCGCCGATTTCTTCAAGATAATTTGCCAATTCTGTTGGAAGATGTTTCTATTTCAATGCGAAATCGCATGTGGTTTATGCACGATGGTGCACCTGCTCATTTCAGTTCTCTGGCACGCGAATATTTAAACCAAGACTTCCATAATCGCTGGATAGGTCGTGGGGGAACAGAGTCATGACCAGCTAGATCCCCAGACTTAAACAGTCTTGATTATTTTCTTTGAGGACATCTTGAGACTTTGGTGTACAGTCAACCAATTCTTACTGAGGAAGAATTGCGAAACCGCGTAATAGTTTCCTGTGAAGCAATAAGGAGTACTCCAGGAATTTTCCAAAGAGTACGCGAGTCAATGACAAGGAAGGCTGGAGCGTGCATACTTGCAGGAGGCGAACATTTTGAACAGTTCCTTTGATTTTGGTATTTTATGTTCATAAGAGTTATGTTTTTACACGCTTTATATTAGCTTCACTTGTATGTTTGTTTGTTTGTTTGTTTGTAACCGACTCCTTTGGGCGCGATTTCGACCCACTTTCAGACGTCCGAATGATTTGAAATTTGGCAGGTGTACATAATTCCGGTGAAAATGCCTTCAGCAATTTTTGTGTCCAGGAAAAACATGGCGGCTCCAATATGGCGTACGAGTTTTGTGATTATGGTCCGATTCGCTTCAAAATTGATACCCGAGGGTTTTTGTGGTCCGAGATCATGATTTTTTTGTCAAAATTGAAAAATTCAACATGGCGGCTCCAAAATGGTGGACGAGTTTTGTGATTATGGTCTGATTCTATTCAAAATTGGCATCTCGGAATTTTTGGGGGTCGAATATTATGATTCTTTTGTGAAAATTGGAAAATTCGAAATAGCGGCTTCAAAATGGCGGCCGAGTTTGTGATTATGGTCTGATTCTATTCAAAATTGGTATGTGTGGGTTTTCGGGGTCGAATATTATGATTATTCTGTGAAAATTGGGAAATTCAAGATGGCGGCTTTAAAATGGCGGCCGAGTTTTGTTATTATAGTCTGATTCTATCCAAAATTGGTATGTGGGTTTTTGGAGTCGATAATTATGATTCTTCTGTGAAAATTGGAAAATTCAAGATGGCGGCTTCAAAATGGCGGCCGAGTTCTGTGATTATGGTCTGATTCCATTCAATATTGGCATGTGGGAGTTTTTGGGGTCGAATATCATGATTCTTTTGTAAAAATTGGATAATTCAAGATGGCGGCTTCAAAATGGCGCCCGAGTTTTGTGATTATGGTCTGATTCCAGTCAAAATTGGTATGTTGGGGTTTTTGGGGTCGAATATTATGATTCTCCTGTAAAAATTGGAAAATTCAAGATGGCGGTTTCAAAATGGCGGCCGAATTTTGTGATTATGGTCTGATTCTATTCAAAATTGGTATGTGGGGGTTTTTGAGGTCGGAGGTTATGATCAACTAATTTGATAAGATTATTCCATTTTTCGATTTGCAAAAAAATAATATAAATAATAGTTTGAAAAAAACTAAAAAACCACGCTTTTATAAATAAACCACACTGAAAAGTAGGAAATGAATAATAGTTTGAAAAAACCAAAAAACACGCTTTCATAGAAAACCAGACTAAAAAAATAGAAAATGAGAAAAAAAAAGCGTGGGGTGCATGGTATCAATAATTATATAGTACATCATACACCTAGGGCAGGCGATATCATGCACCCCACGCTTTTTTTAAATAATTTTTTTTTTTAAATTTTTTTTGTCTGGTTTTCTATAAAAGCGTGTTTTTTAGTTTTTTCAAACTATTATTTATTAAAAATAAAGAAATTGTTTTTATGCGTCTCATTACAAAAACTAAATAATAGTTACCATAAAATTATAAAATCTTGCCTGGATCCTTTGGTTACCACAATTGTGAAATCAAGACTGAGAGAAAAAATCTAATAGGGACAAGCAAATGAATGTAGTTCATTTTCTAAATCGAAAACCGTCCGCCGGACGAAAAAAAGGCAGGATACCATTTTCATGAGAAGACGGAAGACAATTACAAAAATAATATTTTTTTGGAAAAAAGACAGTGGCGTATTATTATTTTGATCAAAAATATGACAGGGCATGTTAACAGGGACGCCACTGATGAAAATTAAGGAATTCTTTATCACGGTAAAAATGTATTTCCATGCGTACTTTGCATGTACCAGAATTGAAATGAAAAGTGAATGCAATTCCAGGGATATTGGGAAAGATCTGATTATTTTGTTAAATTTCATCTCGGAAATAAAGCGGTTGCGGTTCATATGAAGAATTTTTTTAAAAATAACCCAAGGATACTCGCGCTTTAGGATCAGCATTCAATTATGAAACACCCTGTAAAACGAGTAGTATTATCAGGAATAAAATACCTTTCACCGTGGCGAAGGAGTATGGAAAAAGGATATGTAGGTATAGTATTGCATGGTTTGAAAAATATTGAGAAAGAAAGAAAGAAACACAATATTGTGGACACATGAGATTGATGGCAACATATTCTGCTACTTCGATATCAATTAATTTATTGGATCGTTTGGAACCTTGGAGGAAGCACCACTCTTTTTCTTACGTGACAAAAATATACAAATATGAACAATCTGAATCTAGTACTCACATCAAACATAAAATAAATAAAAAAAAAAAAATGGCGTGTTGAGTGAGGATTGAACCTTGAACCTCTGGCTTGGTAGTCCTTCGTTTTACGGCAGCTCCGTTTGGTTTCTGAAATTATTCGTGTATTTGTTGCAGATGAGCGTTGTGGAATTGTTTATTTCCATTGCGCATGTGAGATTTCGGAACAAAGTGAAAAATATATTCGCTTACGCTTTTTCCTTACCCGATGATCAATCTCCACATTCGGAGTTGAAGAAGAAGCGTGAGGAACTGCGTTCCTGACGGGGGTTCCCCAACCACACACGATTTTTTTCTCTTCTTCCTTTTTCACTTCATTATTAATCGTTCCTGCTTACATTTTGAATGGAGATATGTCAATCAACTCGCTTTTTCGATCATACTGAGTTTAGTCGCTCACACCGACTGCCATCTTCATCTTCGAAATTGGCTATGATACTTTTTCTCATCCGATTTTCCAGAAGAACAAAATCACCATAAAAATATGATCAATCAGTTACTGACCATATATTATTCAAGACATCCTCCAACTCCGCTTCAAAGTTCCATTTTCACATAATACGAAACTGGTGTCTGTTTATTGAAACTCCCGAACGACTAATTATTGTCCTCTTATTTCACTTAGTAACACAAAATACAGTCTGACAATATAATACTTGTTTACAAATTCTGTATCGATAACAATATTTTCCCCATTATTTGGAAAAACACTTTTGTTATTCCTCTTCCCAAAATTCCCAATCCTGAAATTGGTATCAGGCGACAGAATATCCCCATGACAAATTATCTCTGGACAAAATATTCTCGGACAAAATATCCCATTGATAAAATATCCCATTGTTGAAAAACCCTTTAAGGTTTATACTGAGAGTTTGTAAACTGAAAAGGAAAATAAAAACATAACTGAAATCGGAGGACCAAAAGGAAATATAATTTGCCAAGAAGTAGAGATTGCCGAAAAATTCAATGAATACTTCTGAAATTGGGAAAAACTTAGCAAATGAAATAATCAATAATACCAATACTGAATATTAATAGTGAAGGTGATATTTTGAGTTTTGCTGACGACACAGCAATCATATATACTGCGAGTAGTTGGGATACCCTTAAAATAAAATGTGAAAGAGATTTCATTAAAATAATTAACTGGCTCAATAATCGATTACTGACAGTAAATTTCAATAAAACCATTTTTTTACCCTTTACTTCCTATTCCAGACATCTACCAGGATACGAAAGTCTCACTTTTTCTATTGGCAACAAGTCCACAACAATTTATACAAAACCTTATTGCAAATACCTAGGTATATATTTAGATAGACATCTGAAATGGGACACACAAATAAGCGATGTAGTGAAGAAACTTAGGTTTACACTATATAAATTCAAATACCTGTCTCAAATAATTACCTTTGAACAAATGAAAATATTATACTTTGCCCTTGCTGAAACTCATATCAGATATGGACTAATAGCATGGGGAGCTGCCACAAATAATCACATTGCACACCTACAAAAAATCCAGAAATGGATAATAAAAGTTGTAATGAAAAAACCTTTCCTCTACCCAACTAACGAACCATTCCAAGAGTCGAATATTTTTGATACCCGACAATTATTCTTCTTAACCACAGTCACGAGGCAACACAAATTCAAATCATAACTCTCTTTCTCTGAACATAAATATGAAACGAGGAACAAACAAAAATCGATTAGTCCCCGAGCAGAAAAAAACACGTTCCAAAGATGTTTTTCATATTCAGCTCCCAGGTTCTACAATTTTATACCATCAGAAATTAAATCAATCCTATCAATATTCACATTCAAATCAAAAATAAAGAAATGGATTAGAAGTCGTCCACGACTGCAGATGCATCAATTTGTGGATGTTAATAATACATATTATTCCTGAACTGATCGCACTCACTCCTTGTACACATGGATTTTAATATCAAGAAATCGAAAATCAATCCACTTTCAAACTTTTAAATTTTGAATTTTAATGTTTATTTTTATAATACATAAAACCGATTGTTCTACGATGTTTTTTTTTCTATTTTGTCTCTATTTTGTTACTAATTTGTTACTGTTACTTGTACTTTGTTAGTTAGTTATTCTGCAATTTTGTTAGTTCATTAATTAGTCACTCTACTGCTACGTTGGCATTCACTCAATAAGGTATATTATAAGTTTATTTTTATTTTTTTACTTTATACAATGCGGTAACCATATGAAACCACTTTCAAGGCTAAGCCTTTGGTGTATCACGTTTTTTATTTGCAGTATGCATAAGATGTAATATATGTAGTATATATAACTGTTCTTACGGCAAATAAATTATTATTATTATTATTATTATACTGACATCTCGAGGTGGACTGTTATGATTCGACTGATAAATCAGTAGTGTTTGAAGAGTTATGCTGAAACTATTTTGTTTATACATTGATATTATTGTCTTGGGTTATTTATAGATTGTACGAGCAATTAATTTGATTGGTTAACTGGTCTTGATGGCCACTGATAAGTACTCGCGATATTTTCTATCGTTCTAACACTAACATTAAATTAAATTATGGAACGAAATTATTCACAAATATGCGGCGGTTCCTATGTCCTCAAATAGCTCAGTTGGTGGAGCGTCTGACTAGAGATGAGAAGGCCGTGGGTTCGACTCTCGCTTGGGGATGGTTTTTTTCTTTAATTCAATAATTTGTCTGATATGCCACAATTTTCCTATTCCACATATATATTTATACATCAATTTCCACTGATGATCACGTTAGTATCTGCAATGAACTATTCATCAACTCACTTTAGAAGTGTTCCATACTCAACATACTTCGTGGATTTGCCTTGATTATATAGAAAATGTAAAACTGCCACGGGAATTGCGTTGAATATTCAACAACCCAGATCTCGTATACGTGGAGACTAATCAATGAGGATCCCTCTTGATGAGATCGAGTGGCTGGAAAATAATCATGTCAAAAAGGCGATTCTTTGAAACTGAAAACGGCTAGATCTCCATTATATTCGCTGATGTGTTCATTGGTACTTCTCAATTTTCGTCTAGTCAGCAGCGATATCCGATACCCACTTGAGAATGAGATGTGCTACACGTGGAAGTATCGATCAGGGGAATTTCAGGTTCCAATTATTCGGTGATTTCAGTGACATTGAAATGTGAAATTCCTCTGAAGGATATCAACTGCCAAACTTGCTATGGAAGATAGTATGTATCTTCAGTTACACATTCACATGTGGTATTCAGTTGGATTGTTATATTTTCTTCATATGTCCTGAACAGATTTCATCACATTGAGCTTCTTTGAGGATATTCAACCAAGAAAAAGCGATCAAACCTTCATGATACAGAATCTCAAACTAATGCAATGATATGTAATTGTCAGGGGCTGAATATTGGCTATGTGCGTGTAGAATTATTTGACATCCATGTTTTGATAATTTCTGTCAAAATCGAATGAGAAATTCGAAGAAATATGAAACATTGTCGATATCTGAGAACAATTATAAAATTTGTAAATTGTACAGATAGATTTCATAATGAGAACAGCATAAAACTTATTTCCAACCTCAAACTTCAATGATGAAAGGTAATGAATAAGATTTATTTGAGAATATGAACAGGATGTTCATGATATCAGAAGTGTAATCATCTACGACTGAAAAATAAACTTTAGTCACTATCTTCCATCGTTCTTGTAGTGTACTCATGTTGAAAAGAGAAACATTCTCAATAGAATTCTGAATGGTAAGATTTTTCGGTGAATTGAAAAATCCACGATAAAAATTAAGTTATTTTTTGTGAATGCCTAACAGAAAACTATTTTCCCGGCTAAAGCAACGTTAGACATTGAACTATATCTGATAGATTTTCAGAGAAGACCCTAACTCAAAAGAAAACATCTGGAATTGAAAATTTGCATTTTCATTCAGATAGTTATTTGATTTTCTATTCCAGTCTTAATTGAGAACTCATATGAATCTCTTCAAAATCCTTTGGGTTCGTGAATTGTAGCTAGAGGATCCCAAACTACCTTACCAGTTTTCAGATCTCTTATTTTGGTATAAATGTGAGTTTTCACACCAGACACGATTGCCGCGAGAGCGTGTTTGCTTTTAGCTTGGAAATCAGTCTCCACATTCGTTTTCGTTCCGTCTACATATTCCATCAACTCACAGTTTATCAGGTGAATTTACATCCCGTATTTCCAATCTATATAATTTTCACTCCCTACTATTTTTTCGAATGTGGCTGGAACCGATGTGTTGGTCATGGACATTTTTTCAATTCTGATTGGATTCAGTTATTTTTGCCCTTTTTTAGATTGCGCTACCAATTCTAATACTTCTGGTACCACCTGAAAATTCATAAAACTTGTCAGTAACTTCTGTAATATTTTTCAAGCAGCAGCGGTGGCTTTTTTTGTTTTCAGGGGGTTGTAAACGTGCGATAGCTTTTTTAATGTGGTTATGTCGTCGGAACGAAGAACCTGCTGTTGAGTACTGCAATACTGGAAAAACTCGTTTTATCTACAATAGGAACAACGTGATAATTCATAAAAGTCCTATCTGAATTCGATAATTCTGCTGTTGTTTCTGCACTATACACACATTATGCGAAAACATACTTTTTAGTGACAGCTAAGGACAAACAAATTGACGTGCAGTTTACTCGATATTATTATAATATTAAAGAGCGTGAAATCATGCGTTTGTCTATTGATCAAATGGTGATGGAATTCAAAAAATCGAATCAATCTTCCGCTGATGAATTTATTATTTGCGCGAGCACTGTTTTGTTAGCAGAACTTTCGACTAGGTCTCAAAACAACTCTTCATTGTGGCATGAGTTGCGACATGGTTAAGTTACAGCCTCGAATTTTCATCAAACCGCTCATTGTGAATGCTCATTGAAAATGTGGGGCAGAACGTCTTTTTTCAATTTTCTTGCAGTACACCCGTAAATGAATACTGTATGTAGTTTTCCATATCTTCCTTCAAATTGAAATTATCCTCACAGCAAAACAATTGTGTTTTTGTTGTTATGTACTTGCGACAAGCAACAGAAAAAAACACTTTTTTCTCCTTTTTTTGTTTGAAAGGCACGCAAAAAAATTAATTCTGAATTCTCACAACCAGGCACATAACACTAACGATAACTCGTTTTTGGAAAAGGCATTTTGAAAATAACAGTATGAATGATAAACGCCATGTGAAGTGGAATAAATAGAAAAATCGAATTAAACGGTTTTCTTCACATAAAAGATTTAATATAAATTGAACCAGAAAATGGTAGATCTCAGGTGAAAAACAACTACTTTCCTGGCAAATACCACGCAGAACGTTGAATGATATTCACCTGAAAATCCATGCATACCTCCATATAAATGGACATTGAATGCAAATGTTTCTTTTGATAAGCTCGATTATGTTTAATTTATGTCGTGTTCACCTAACAATCCGCATCCGGTTTCGGGTTTTACCTCCATTAAATGGAAAAAAAAAAATCGACTAACACCTATAGGTCAGTACGGAGTAGTTAACCAGCCAAAGGTCCGAAGAGCTCTGGCTGAAGCGAGACACAACATAACCAAAACCATCATCGAGTCTATAACACCTATAGGTACGCCGGAAAAGAAAACTTTTAACTGGCGGTATCTAGTGACAGAAAGAAACACTCCGAAAATCTCCCACCTCGATAGGTTTCTAAATAAAACATTCCTTCTCAGTAGGAGTGGCAAGCCCGACTAGCATATAGTGAAAGATAAACGCCATGTGAAGTGGAATAAATAGAAAAATCGAATTAAACGGTTTTCTTCACATAAAAGATTCAATATAAATTGAACCAGAAAATGGTAGATCTCAGGTGGAAAACAACTACTTTCCTGGCAAATACCACGCAGAACGTTGAATGATATTCACCTGAAAATCCATGCATACCTCCATATAAATGGACATTGAATGCAAATGTTTCTTTCTGATAAGCTCGATTATGTTTAATTTATGTCGTGTTCACCTAACAATCCGCATACCGGTTTCAGGCTTTCTTGGCCCTCATCAGTACGGAGTAGTCAACCAGCCAAAGGTCCGAAGAGCTCTGGCTGAAGTGAGACACAACATAACCAAAACCATCATAGAGTCTATAACACCTATAGGTACGCCGGAAAAGCCAGAGCTCTTCGGACCTTTGGCTGGTTGACTACTCCGTACTGATGAGGGCCAAAAAAGCCTGAAACCAGTATGCGGATTGTTAGGTGAACACGACATAAATTAAACATAATCGAGCTTATCAGAAAGAAATATTTGCATTCAATGTCCATTTATATGGAGGTATGCATGGATTTTCAGGTGAATATCATTCAACTTCTGGTGGTATTTCCAAAAATTTTTTTCCTTTTCTGGTTCAATTTATATTGAATCTTTTATGTGAAGAAAACCGTTTAATTCGATTTTTCAACAGTATGAATATTGATAACGACGTAGCAACACGTGCTCGTTGCCTACTGCGGTAGAGAGAATCAACGGGCTCAACAGAATTGTGAGGTCACGCTCTCCCATCAAGGTCATGAAGGCATTTTAAACTCGGCGTTTCCAAAACGCTGTATCAAAAATTGTTTTAGAAACGTAGGAAAAAAAATTATAATAATGTCGTATGCGTAGATTCCAAATATTCAATAAAAAAAAATATGTTACAACCCAATTGTCAAATATCGGTTTGCTGAAGTTTGTTCTCACTATCAAATACCGAACGGTTTCGTGAGTAATTTGAAATTTTCATTCATTCATTCCATATTCTTATTGGTTCCTGGATGAGTAGGCAAAAACTCCGACAAAATGTCACAATATTGGCCGAGAAAACACTGCTATGTCCGAGGTGAGGCTGGCAACATCGCGAAAATAGAAATCAGTGAAAATTATGTGTTGTTTTCATCCTTGGAAATTAAGGAATGTTGGACAGTTGTACGTGTGATAGATACATGATTTCGGGTGGGTGACGTATTTTAGTTGAAAAAAAAACGGATTTTGAGTGTTTTTGGAAGCCGAAAATTGCGATGAGAAATTATATTTGTTAGTCCTTGAGTTAGTATTTGAGAGAGTCGCGTTTTGACTTTCCACAAAATGGAATGACAATATTCTGCTTCCATTTTCAGTATGATATGATTCCAGTTCCCCGTACTATTTACATTTTTCAACACGAAGGAAATAGAATATTGAATATTGAATATGTTTTTCTGATGAGATAGCTGTCTGAGACAAATAACTATTACCGGAAATGTGAACCTCATTACGATGATCTTCGTTATGATTCCAACCAAAGCAGAACAATTTCACTTGGAATGTGAAATTATCATTGATTTGTTCGAAAACATTAACAGGGTGTTCATAAAATCAGATGTGGAATCATCTGCGACTCCGAAATAAACTTCAGTCGCTATCTATATGAATTCTCAATTGAGTCTGGAAAAGAAAATCTAATGAAAAATTGAATAAAAATGCCAATTTTCACTTCCAAGAATTTTTCTCTTCATCAGGGCCTTCCACAATATCTTTCAGATATAGTTCAATGTCCAGCCTGGCTTTTACCGGGGAAGTAGTTGTTTTCTGTTAGATATTCACAAAAAATAACTTTATATATACCGTGGATCTTTCAATTCAAAGAAAACTCTATATTTTCAATATTTAGTCAAGAATGTTTCCCTTTTCAACATTAAGTTTTCATTAATGTTGATATAGAAGGTTTCTTCCTTTTTATTTTCTCACCAATTGTTTTCTCCTTGTCATTGTCTAATATATTACAAACTGAAGCTCTTGCTATATAATATATATTGATAAGAAGCAATAAAAATATTGATATAAAAGGTTTGAAAATTAAAATAATTTGTATAATTACTTGTTTTCTGTTAACGTTAGAAAATACGCCATGTAAACATGAGTATTCATATGTATTCGTTGGAAATCTTTGTAGAACTCCAATTATTTGTCCATTCACTAATTTATTGCAGAAACCGATGTAACATTTTGAGAAATTTTTGATGACTCATCAAAACTTGATTAAAGTAAGCTAAAAACACTTCACCACGATTTTCACAAAAAATAGGTGTTTCGCAATACTATAGCTTTTTCAAGTGGAAACTAAATGCAATTACTGGGGTTTGACATAAATAATATGAGCAGGTAGTCAGTTGGATAATAGGTAATTGAATGATTATTGGACGGAAGATTATTCAATTTCCAGTAAACATATTCAAGAGGAAAGAATTATTCAAATCAATCTGGTCATTTGATAATCATTGTGAATTCTTGTCTTTCTTGATCTCTAAACTTTCCAGAATATTGAATTTTTGACCTTTTTTTTCTACATGCAAAAGTTCAAAGTCATTAGCAAAGCAATTCTTTTCAGTCAAGAGATGGTTAGCAAAGTTGAATTAGATTTGACCTCAGTAAAAGTGTTTCTATGCTCAGTTATGCGTTACTTGAATGATCTTCCTTTTTTGCCCATGTAAAAGTTCGGTCAAATATTCGGGTTTTTTGATATCTTGAAAGAAGATCCTACATGTTTCCACCAAACAGAAGTTAAAGAAATACTGAAATCAATTCAATATGTTCTTAACGACTATGAAAAAATAAGATGCACTATTATGAACCCTCAAATTGCAAAACACTATTCACTTATGAAACTTCATAGAAAAAATTACACCATACAGCCAGTAGTATCTTTCATTACAGCATCATCCTTGGAAATCTCTGAAAAATTGATAGATCTCATCAAGAGTAATTGTAAATTTGTTCCTGAATCTAGCTTGAAGAATTCATATGACTCAATTGATAAAACTAAACTAAGAAAATACCAAACTCATTTTTTTCGATGTTCGAAATGTTTTTCTGAGCATACCACAGATGGAACAATCATACTAGTAGGTGAGCCTACTGGATAGAAACCATGTTAATCCGATCATCGAGAATGAAATATTGGATTAACTTACAGTTTGTTCAACACAAAATTATTTCCAATTCAATAACAATTTTTATTCTTCTAGTAAAGGGTTAATAATGGGTAATCCTTCCGTTACTAGCGGAAATTTTCGTGGATAATATTTAAAGTAAAATTCATAACAACCCGTTGATAAAAAACTCCTTTTTCTTCTACTGGTATAAATATGTAGACGACATCTTATGTTGCTTTGTAGGAAGTGATAGTCAACTAAAAAAATTTTTTCACTTCATAATGGCATTCATCGCTCAATCAAATTCACAAAAGAAATTGAAACGAATGATTCGATAAACTTCTGAGATTTGATCACTACGATAAAATTTTTTTAACAAAAACTCAAACCGACGAAATACGGAACTGAAAAGTAGAAAATAGATTAAACCTTCTTATTCTCAATAACTGAGCTCCTAAACTAATGTAAGTAACTAATTTTGAGTCGGCGCCAAGCAAACAAGCAAATGAATTAGGTAAAGCGTAAAAAGGTGGCATCGAGTTGGGCGGTGACATTCTGATAATTTTTTTGAAGTAATTCAATGATCTTCGTTGATTGTTTGTTTGGCGCCGACTCAGAATTAGTTACTTACATTAGTTCAGGAGCTTAGTTATTGAGACTAAGAAGGTTTATTTTAATTTTTAATTTTCAGTTCCGTATTTCGTCGGTTTAATTTTTTGTTAAAAAGTTTTCATTTTTCAATTTTTTGTAGATGAAATCTACTAATTACTAACTGCTTGTTTTTTTATTACTTCCAAAATACTTACTTACCCACCTTACTTCAACTATTACCAGTGAAATAATATGATTATCTGCTTTTACTATTTGTTGTAATATAAATTATTTTTGTTGTTGTGGTTAGTTTATTTCATTACTTTGTATATCATTCCATTCTCTAATAGAATAAATTTATTGTGATAATGATACTAGCAATATGTCATTGTCAACTACATATGTGTGCCAATGTTCAAGTGAAAAATCAATTATACCCTATTTTGCTACCCGTAAGGGTGCATAATAATTCCATTCGAAATCCAAATATGATCATCTATGAGGTATACCCTATCTGATAAAAGAAATATAATCCAAATCGAAGATCCCAGTACAAAGTTATAGCTGATAGAATCGGTTGACGGACCAGAATTCAGAGGGTGAGTGATCAATATCCTTCATTTTGGTACCCTTAAGGGTGGATTTTATCTTTTAAATTCAAATTGAACCAACTTCGAAGTACACCCTATCTACTGAAAAAAGAATTATCGGAATCGGACGTCTCAGTAGATCAAGAATGCCATGGATCGTGTAAATCGTTTCATTCCTGATCAACTAACATGGAAAAAATACGACCTTGAGGCTTATGACTTCAGAGTCGTTTTAAGAATTATTTAAAAGTCGAAAATCAGTCCATTGAGGTTCTGAATTCTCAAAATGACCTCATTCTTGATCACGGCAAAGTTCAACTTTTCCAATTGTTGCGCGCAACACATCCTTACTTTACTTTAGTTTTTCATGAGTAGCTGGTGCTGTGTCATACACCTCATTTTTAAATTGTTCCACAAAGAAAAAATCTAGCGGAGTGAGATCTGGTGATCTAGAATATGAAAAAGAAATAATACATTATGAAAAAAAATTACAATTTAAGGATGTACCTCGCAGGCCACTTTTTTGGGAAGGTGTCATTCAGATGTTCTCTTACGACTTGGGGATTGTTTGGTGGCGCTCCATCTGGTTGAAAATAGATATCAACTTGGTTATCCAGTGGCATATTTTCAATGATATCATTAATTTGATTTCTAAGGAATTGTAGATATCTTTCCGCAGTAAGTTGTCCGTCGAAAATTATTGGCCCCAAAAATTCGCCTCCGATAATACCCATCCAGTAATTGAAACCAAATCGCTTTTGAAAATTTCTTCTTGCATCAGATATAAATTTGTTTGAGACCAGTACCTTTTATTATTCCGATTGAACAGACCCAAGTTGGTGAATCGAGTTTCATCTGAATAAATAATTCCAAATGGAAAACATACATCTTCTCTGTATTCAGTCAAAAACCAGTTGCGAAAGTTATTTTTCGGTTGTGGTCGTTATCGTAGAGATGTTGGTTCAGTTGGTACCTGAATGATAATTATATTTGTGGAGAATTCTCCACACGTACGAATAACCTATATCACACTCAGAAACAATTTGGTGAATTGACGCCGTACAATTCACTTCAACATAGGCCAACACGTCTACTTCTTTGTCTTCACTGACGATGAAGTTATTGGCATTTTCTTCTGGTTCATTTCGCATATTCCTTTCCAGTTTTGGAAAATAATGCCGAGTGGGATGGTGACGATTGGGGAATATCTGAGCATAAATTCGAGCTGCATCAGTTGCATTATTTTTTGCTTCTCCGTAAATTAGCAACATGTCAATTTCCTTGATTCTAGTATAATTTTCTATATCAAATCATAAACCGCGCAACAAATATTTTTTTTGAGGTGACAGCATATTCATTAGCCTATTTGTTTAGGTAGTTCTATAGGCAACAGCTTCAATTGTTTGTCACGGATAACTAGAATAACAGGACTCAGTGCATACGTATACTAGTGATGTAACGAATATTCGCATTCGCGGATATTCGCATATTTTTGGATATTCGTATTTGCATTCGCATCCGCAAAATTTCTGCGAATGTTTTGCGAATATGAATATCAGAAAAAAAAACAATTTGAAGATAATGGTAGGTTAATAAAATCTAAATCCATTCATTTCTCATGTTTTTGATGCAAGAAAAAGTAACTTAACCATAAGCACATTAACAGTCTTCACTTCATCATTTGGTATTATTCATTCATTATTTTACTTTGGGCAATGAAGCTTAATAATTAAATTTTCATCAAAACTTATAAGAAAATAAACTCAGGCTAGTTAAAACTCTTATTTACCCCCATATCGAGTATTGTTGTTCGGTGTATTACAATTTTTTGCCGCAATATAACAAATTGAAGTTACAACGCATACAAAATGCTTGCATGCGATTCGTATGCTGCATTCCATATGGTGAACATGTCACGCCATTTTTGTTAAAAACGAAGGAGTTGAATGTGAGGTACAGAGTCCCATATTTGATAACAATTTTTCTGTTTAAGTTGCTCCAAACTTAAACTCCTAGTTATTTATATAGTCTATTAAGCAGGCATTCTGACATACATTTGGTCAATTTGAGAATTAACTCATTTAACATACCTAGGCACCGTACTTTCAAATATGAAGGATGTTTTTCAAATATTGCCGCTAGTTATCTGAATGAAATTTTACCCATTTTACATCATAATATTCATCAATTCAAGAAAGAAATAAAATCACAGCTGCTCACTGCTCAGTGCTAATATAAGACTCAATGTATAATATTGTAATGTATTCGTTAAGTTGACCAATGGAATGTCAAGGATATTAGCACATTTATGATTGTATAAATTTTGTTTTGTTCTTTCTTTCTCTCTTCATTATTGATTTCTTTCTTTTTTTCTCTAACATTGTTTTTTCTCTAACATTGTTTTGGTAGTGAATAAGTATTTTTCTTTTTAATTTTATCATTATTTTCTTACACACACTATATAATTTTTAGGAGGGGTGGAAGATAGCCTTTGGCTAACCCTTTTCCTTTTATGTATAAAATGTACTTTATGCATAATAAACGATATTGTTATTATCATTATTATTATATATAATCTAATGTAAACAAACAAAAACAAATTCTTCTATGAAATTTTTATCAGTTTTTACTTGAGTTTTAATGCTTTATAATCATCTGCTTGAACAAAACTATGAATATAATAATTTTTCATAAGAATCACAAGTAAGTAAAAAAGGTTATCTTGACGATGGAAGATAGTGACTAAGGTTTATCTTTCAGTCGCAGATGATTCCACATCTGATTTTATGAACATCCTGTTTATATTTTCAACAAATCAATCACAAGTAAGTAAACACTTTAACAATCAACAACAAAATTCTTTTTTACTTTAATAAAGCTCCAAAAATAAAACTTATAACACAAAAATCAAGTGCAATTGAAACTAACAAAAACAAATCTATGAAACTTTCATCAGTCTCTCTTTATATAACTTTTCAATGTTTAAATAATCATCATCTTGAATTAAACTCAAAAATAATAAATAAATAACTATTCAAACTCTAACCTCAAAATTCACTTGTTTTGTTTACGAAAATACCGGCGCGAGCGGAATGACACTTCAGTCGGATGAGTTCGTATCAACTCGGCAATTCTCGGAACGCACCTCGTCAATTGGCGCCAAATTTGAACACTTCTACATTCGCATTCGCATCCGCGAATGTCAGTAGCAGAGATTTGCATTCGCATTCGCATTCGCGAATGTTTAAAAAATGACATTCGTTACATCGCTAACGTATACCAAATACGTATTATTTGTTATGAGGTATGATCGCTGCTTGCAATTATTCAGAAAAATAGTGAAAATAAAGTGAAAGTGTGTGCTATCAAATTATTCGTGAAATGATCTTTCACAAAGAGCCGACGAGCCACCCCCTTTCCATTTGAAAAAATCAAGTTGACTGTAAAATTCCATATTTGCGACTTTTAAATAATTCTTAAAACGACTGTGAAGTCATAAGCCTCAAAGTCGTATTTTTTCCATGTCAGTTGAACAAGAATGAAGCAATTTACACGATCCATGGCATATTATATCGAAAAATTAAACTTGGTATTAAAATGACTTTATTTGTCAAATATTGACAAGTGAGGGGTTGTTGGATTGAGAATGTCATTCTCGATCGAAATAATTGAAAAAATATAGGATGTCCCATTTAAAAATCGAAAGTAAGGGTCGTTACCGGTCAAACCGGAAGTACGGCAAAGCAAGTGAATATGTTGAAAATATAAAATTGAACTATTATACACAACCCCTCAAATTTTGTTTTTCTATCTTCAATAATAAAAAAGTAATAGGGGGTGAGCCACCTTAGAGAATCACGCGGTATAGTAGTGAATGTTTCTCTGTGAGAATAAAGTATTGAATATAATTGAAGAAATTGCAGCCAATATCTAATATAACTAAAGTTTAGTTAACAGCATTCTATCGGAAAAATTCTATAAAAAGGCAATTCGGGAAGTTCATCCAACCGATGCAAATGCAAAGTCGAATTTCAGGGTTATTACTTATTTCGGCAAACTGATCTGATCGTTTATATTCGTCACCTTCTTTCAATGTGTGCAAGAACTTTGGTTTAAAAGGTTTGATTTTATGACGAACGAGACATCTTCTGATTTTCTCTCTACTCAAATTTAATTGCTCAGACCTTTGACGCAAACTAATTTTGGGATTGGCACGAACTGAAGCTAAGATATTATCATCAACATGGTACCTTCGATTTCGATGTGGATTGTCAATAGCTGAACGATTCTTTAATACACTTCCGGTTTGAGTAAAAAGTTTATTCACGGAGGCTGCCGTTCCATGTCGAATACGAATTCGTTGTGGATGTCTTCTGTTGAATTCATGAGCAACTTGTCTGCTACTTCGAGCACCATCACCAAATAACCTTATTATTTAAATTTTTTCTCGTAAATTAGGACTTTTGAATTAACATTTTTTCACTGTTTTTGACGCATTTACTTTCAAACTGACATTTGGTATAAATAGTTCATTTGTTTCCATGACACTCTAGCCCAAATTGAAAACTGTTAAAACACAAAATATGAGACTTCTTCGAAACATTGAGAATGACGATTTTTCATCCGAAATTAGGCAAATGGTATTATTCGCAACCAATTATATTCAACAGAGAATTGAAAAATTCCTCAAAATTGGAGACAGGCTAGTAAAGGAGACTAAATTCGATTGACTTACATTTGATAGAATAATAATTTTCAATTTTAGTTAATTCAATACCTTTATTCCATTGATTTTGAATATTTTATCATTTCTGTAGCTTCTTATTCAGAGCCAATAATTGAAAATCGGACTTGAATATGAAAATTACAAAAAAAATCAAAATTCGAATTTTGCGTTGAGATTCGGTATGTAGGGTAAAAATTCCTAAGCAACTTTTTCAAATAACTTTTTTCGGTATCTCCAACGCGAAGCAGAATATCGAAAATTTGCCCTTTTCGCTGGATCGCTGGGATAGGCACGGTTTACAAAGCTGTCTACGAACGAAAGTTTGTTAGATTTTACTAGTGTTTTCCGATTGGCTGGTGAATGAGAGGTCTTACTTAACAACTAATCAGAAAACAGTACGCGATGTGCACGAGAGTTGATTTAAAAATTATTATCTTTTGAAAAATTTGCTCTTTTATCAAAAAATAATTTATATTATATCAATATGTCTAATAGGAAAACGCCCGCACAGTAAATGGCGAATCCAGAATCCTACCAGAATTGAAATTTTTTACTTTATTCATAAATGCGCCGAGTGATTCTTCTTGTCAATTTTGAGAGCCAGCAAAAGACAAAGACAATAATGTTCAAAATAATTGCTTAGTGTTTTTTGATTGCTTGCCAGTTAGGATCTTTCATTCACCAGCCAATCAGAAAACTCTAGTAGAATATAACAAATTTTCGTTAATAGACAGCTTTGTGAACCGTGCATGTGAGAACCTTGCTAGGCAATAGTGTTTGGTTCACGTGTTCTGAATGTCTGAACCGCTACTAAGGTCGTGATTTCATTTTTCCGAACAATATTCAATGGCGAATGTTTTTTTTTTCAATACTGTTTGGGTAGTTTGGTTCTTACATGTGACCGTGATGATTATGATGAGTGCCTCAAAGCAGAGTATGGAGTCGACTAGTTCTGACTTTATCATTCAATTGCGAATATTTCCCTTTTCAATACTGTTTGCAGAGTATTGTGAACATGATGTTAATTCATGTGCTCTTTCTGAACATGTGAATGAAAGAGATCATCGGATGGACTATGACAATACAGAAATTCTAGATAACGGGACCAATGAATACGAATGAATATTTCTAGAGATGGTTCACATGAAAAATGATAGAGAATCAATGGATAAAAGAACTGATTTATACAATATTACGCAAATCTATACTTACTTACTAGAAATGAATAGAAAAAAGGATATATCGCCCTGTGATCAAAATTTTCCGCCTTGATTTTGAATTGATTACAAAAGAAAATGTCGTCAAAATTTATTTCATCTTTCATGAATTTCTGTTCATTTAATGTCCTGATTTTACATCAATCTCACGTTAGTAAGTGAACAAACAATATATAATATCATAATGTAATCCATATCATTGTAGTCGTCCTGAGGAAGGCAGTAAAGATTGCCGAAAGCTTGACGGATACCAAAGAGTTTTCCTAATCAGCCCTATACCAGACTGCAACCCCAAATAGAATCAGCTTATATATATATATATATATATATATATATATATATATATATATATATATATATATATATATATATATATATATATATATATATATATATATATATATATTGTTATGATTTGAGAATTTGGAAATATATTTTTTTTTATTATTATTATAATTATATTTTTGCACCGCGTTGGGCGCTATTCGATATGTTTTGATGAATTGAAAAATATAAATTGGTTTTATATAATGATGATATAGCTAATAATCTTCAGTTTTTCTTTAAGAGCCAAATTGATATGACGCTACCAACAATTATTATTTTCCTCACCACGGCTAAGCAACAGTTGGTACGCCCTTATCTCAAGGTGGCCGGTTCAAGGCAATAGAGACACTGCCACTGCTGGCTAACTTCAGTTTATTGAATGGTCTTTGGTATGTTATTGATCATTGTGAGAAAACAAAACAACAAAATATCAAAAAGCAATTATCTCCTTTATTCAGGAACACTTAATAATACCTGGCCTCCGAGAAATAACTTATACTAGGGTGAATCAAACAAATATTCACGGATAATAATAATAAATCAGATCATGGATAGATAAACAGAACCTCACTTTTTCCGTGAGAGTGAAGTTTTCTGTTATTGTTCAAAATAGGGTGACATAAAGTTCTTCGAATGTGAAATATGTTATTTGTGAAATAGTTCAGGACCGGAAGAGCACTATTAAAGTTTTATACCTGGTTGGAACTGTTGGTGTTCTAATTATACCATGAATCAGGATGTCTCCTCTCTCCAATCGCTGTCAGGACTGCAATACCATGAATCAAGGAACTATATAGATGCGGAAATCAGCATTTGGATCCGTGGATATGTTATCATTAAGGTAATATTGGTTTTGTTTACCAAATGATGGGATCATTCCAATTTTCTTTTAGTAAAATTTTTGCGTGGCATTCTCTTGGAAATTTATTTTCGATCTCCTTAAGCTTTGTTTTTTATCGCCTAGCTACATCTTTTTCTCCTTGTTTTTTCATTTGAATTTTTGAATTCGCGCACTAAATTGTCACTTTTCACTGTTTATATTTATATTGCATAATTTATATATACAATTATTTTTCCACTCTTATCATTATTTACAAATTTCAATAATAATTGCTTCTGATACCATCTCATTGCTACTCTCCCACAATTTCCAATTTTACACCTGACCATCTATTCCTGATTGGCTATTTTTATTAAGGCATTTGCTGTTCTATCATTGGCTACTTTTAGTTAGCTACAATTTCATATACTGTTTGTTTCAAATTTATAAATGTGTTGATTACTGTTTATTCCTGAAAATTTTGTAAATTCAGACTTTTTGTTGTCTTTTGAGCAATTATGGGTTATAATAATTTTGACAGTGTACGAAATTGATTGTTTTATAGTATTTTGACATTTTTATCTATCCATATTCTACCTAGGCTCACAATATACATAGAATTTCAAAAGTTATTCACAAACAAACTCTTGAAACCATTAACCATCTAGTAATTATTCTTTTTGTGGGTTTTTGGTCTTTTAAAATCTACAACTGGCATAACATAACATAACAATATATATATATATATATATATATATATATATATATATATATGCCATTTCAAATTACGGTGGTTTAGAATTGGAAAATGAAAAACACTTTTTCTGTCAAATTGGACAAATTTTGGATACAGCGAAGTTTTGATAGAAAAAACAATATTTTTTGTATATCTTTTTTATTTCTGATGGAGTATCAACTGTTAGCAGTTTTGCAAGAAGATATATTACACCCTGTATATATATATACATATATATATATATATATATATATATATATATATTTTCACATACAATATATTTGAAGAGGTTAGAAGGATAATTGAAAACTCTGAATGGCATCATAAGGATATGATGGCACATCCGGAACTGTTGAACCGTTGAGTGTATCTACAAATCCAATTTCACCCATATTTGAATCTCAAATCCATTCTGACCATAACGATATCCTTTTTTTTTATTATATTCTCACCGCATATAGAATGAATACCTTCTCGAACAAGATGAGTTTATTTGGTCGAGAAAAATCGAGTAGAAACATTTAACATGAAAAGTGGTAGTATTTTCTGCATAAAAATGGTTTACTATTTTTTTCAATACTTTCCACATATATGGTATTTATACACTCCTTCAAGAGGAATACCTTCACCAAAACAGGCACTACAACGTGGAACGCCCAGTATATACCAAACGATTTCATGACTTATCTTGACTCGATTTATCATCGTATTTAGCATTATCCAACTCACTAGCGAATCACTCAGTAGTTACTGTGTTCTGAATCATGAAGGTAATCCTTCTAAGGATTTTGTCATTGGTCCTGACCTCAAACAGTAAGAGAATTTTAGGAATCGATACCCATATTGGTAGGAGCCATTTTAATTTTGGCGCAATAATTCTGAGGGAATTGGCAAAACGAGGTCATGAGGTCACCATGGTTAGTTTATATCCCCTCAAACAATCTATCCCAAACTATACAGATGTAGAATTGGATCTTTTCACGGAAGGACTATACGGTAAGAGTTTTGAATCAGAGTTTACTGAACGTCAGTTGAACTCACACTCCTATTAGTCCAGTATGTAGTTTTTTTACCACAATGGTACAAACATTTTTTTTTTCTCAAAATAATTTCTCAACGATTGATCCTACGACAAAAATGTCCCTCACAAATTTGAAAAAGACTGAATTACCTACCTTTTTTAGGAACACTTTCTGATTTGTAACGAATTTCAGCGACGGAAATGTGAACCTTCTACCAAAAAATGATCCAACTGCTCGTTTTTTTTATTTAAAAACATCATTTGTAACTATTTGATAAATAATTATAATTTTGTGAGTTCAAAGTCAACTCATTTCCACACCACCATGAGGTAGAGTGAACGGCTCTTTTTTTACAAGCTTTTATTTAGTTTCGCCTGACCCGTTGTCTGTCTGTCTGTAATAAAATCTTGCAAGATAAATTTGACTTAATTCTAATCGTCCAATTGATTTGAAATTTGGCAGGTGTACATAATTGCGGTGAAAATGCATTATGCAATTTTTGTTAGGGAAAACAAATGGCTGTTTCAATTAGGCAGACAATTTTTGTGATTATGGTCCGATTCTATTCAAAACTGCTATCTAGGGGTTTTTGGGATCGGAGATTATGATTTTTCTGTCAACATTTAAAAAATCAAAATGACGGTTTCAAAATGGCGGACGAGTTTTGTGATTATGGTCCGATTCTATTCAAAATTGGTAAGTGGAGGTTTTTGGGTTCGAAGATTTTTTTACAAGCTTTCATTAATAATTTCACCTGTCCCGGTGTCTGTCTGTGTGTCTGTCTGTAATCAAATCTTGCAAGCATTATTTGACCCACTTCCAATAGTCCGATCGATTTGAAATTTGGCAGGTGTACATAATTCCGGTGACAATGCATTAAATATTGAAAAAAAAAATGGCAGTTTCAATATGGCGGACAATTTTTGTGATTATGGTCCGATTCTAATCAAAATTGATATCTAGGGGTTTTTGGATCGGAGATTATGATTTTTCTGTCAAAATTCCAAAATTGTATTTGGCGACTCCAAAATGGCGGACTAGTTTTGTGAGACCTATCACCAGTCACGAAAAATAACATCACTCTGGCCATTTCAAACTTAAAAAACAGCTCTTCCGGTCCTGACGGAATTAGCACGGAAATAATTAAAAACACACCTTAACCTACTGAAACCAAGGGCGAACTACCGAAGCAGTGGAAGGAATCTATCATAACCCCAGTTTACAAATCAGGCAAACATAATCTAGTAGCGAATTTCAGACCAATATCGGTGATAAATAACTTTGCTAAAGTCTTCGAATACTGTCTCAAGGAAAAGGTTTTAAATTATTTCAGCAAGAATGGCACAATAACGGAGAATCAGTTTGGATTCCAAAAAAACCTTAATACCAAGAATGCTGTAATCAAGCTAACAGAACAAATCATAAAGTCGTTGGATACTTCGAAGAAATGTATAGCAGTATTCTTGGACTTAGCCAAAGCATTCGATACAGTACCACACTCAATCTTATTGGACAAACTATATGAAAATGGAATAAGAGGAGAACCAGCTCTCGACTTCTTTCGGAATTACATTAAGGGCAGAACACAAAGGGTAAAGATCGAAGGCACTTTGAGTAACTCATTAACAGTAACAATGGGAGTTCCGCAGGGTACCATTCTGGGTCCATTACTCTTCCTTGTTTATATAAACGATCTTAGTAACATAAAAATTCTCAATGGGCTAATAATTTCATATGCTGACGACACTGCTATTGTTTTCACGCATACATACATGGACGGAACTATACAGTCTTACAGAGGAAAACCTCATAAATTTGAGGAAATGGCTAAATACAAATCTTCTTAGCCTAAATATCAGTGAAACCAAATTCATGACATTCACACTCACTTAAACCGACCAACCAAAAATCGAAAACATATACATACATAAAAAAATTATTTAGCAAGAAACGACTGCGACTGCCCCAATATAGAGGAAGCCCGACAAATCAAATATCTATGGGTGATAATAGATCAGCACATGAGATGGGAAGAACACGTTAACTATGTGGTCAAAAGATCCAGGAAACTCTTACATAAATTTTACCAACTCAAAGACATTCTGAGAAAACAACTCTTACTTATAGTCTACAACTCATTAATAGAATCAGTCATAAGATATTGCATTATAGCCTGGGGTGGAGTGTTTAAAAACGTAATTAACAAACTTCAAACAACACAAAACTCCATTTTAAAGATTATTTTCAGGAAAGATAGATTATTCTCTACACAACAACTTTATTCAGAAATTCGAGTCCTAAATGTAAGAAGTATTTACACGCTGCAAAGCCTTACCTGGATTTACAAACAAAAAAATAAACTACGTCTTCAACAATCTAGAACTACGCGATTCACTACCAGTCTTACAATAGATATCCCCAGATTCCTCAAATCTCATACACAAAGAACTTTATTTTATCTAGGCCCCAAAATATTCAATTCACTGCCCACAGAAATGAGAGAATGCAAGAGTCTCAAGAAATTCAAATCATCAACTAAATTATATATCTCTGAAAACCAGCACATACTGAATATATTTCAGTAAAAGAAAATATTGTGTCATATATTTCAGTAAAAAGAAAATATTGTGTGATTCCATTGATCCCTCTTCTCCTTCCAACTTTAAGAAATTTTAAAAAACTTTTTAGGCTTAGGTTAGTTTTCATATATGTATATATATGTGTGTATATATAGGTTAGTGATAATCAATTTGAAAACACCAGCTACATTGGAAACGGTTAGCTAGAATGATAGGAATGCACCACAAGCCTTCCAGGCTTAGGCATTCACTCCAGACTAGCTAACCATGCAACTTAATTTAAGAAAATTATTATATGATCCAATGTAATACTTACCTCATCACCTCACTGAATAAAGAATCTGAAATCTGAAATCTGAGAGATTATGGTCTGATTCTATTCAAAATTGGTATGTGGGGGTTTTTGGGTTCGAAGATTTTTTTACAAGCTTGCATAATCAGTTCCACCTGTCCCGATGTCTGTCTGTAATCAAATCTTGCAAGTTGAATTTGACCCACTACTAATAGTCCGATTGATTTGAAATTTGGCAGGTGTACATAATTTCGGTGACAATGCATTATAAAATTGTTCTCAGGAAAAAAAAATGGCGGTTTCAATATGGCGGACAATTTTTGAGATTATGATCCGATTCTGATCAAAATGAATATCTAGAGGTTTTTGGTGTCGGATATCATGATTTTTCTGTCAAAATTCGAAAATTTAATATGGCGACTCCAAAATGGCGGACGAATTTTG
Source organism: Gonioctena quinquepunctata (assembly GCA_018342105.1). Lineage (NCBI taxonomy): Eukaryota > Metazoa > Arthropoda > Insecta > Coleoptera > Chrysomelidae > Gonioctena > Gonioctena quinquepunctata. The sequence goes on along the minus strand of JAFIRS010003869.1, from coordinate 12,858 downwards.
TGATTATCGTCTCATTCTATTCAAAATTGGTATGTGGGGGTTTTTGGTTCGTAGTTTTTTTCACAAGCTTTCATTATTAGTTTTACAAGTCCCGGTGACTGTCTGTCTGTAATCCAATCTTGCAAATTGAATTTGATCCACTTCTAATTGTTCGATTGATTTGAAATTTTGCAGGTGTACCTAATTTCAGTGACAATTAATTATAAATTTTTTCTCAGAGAAAAAACAAAATGGCGGTTTCAAGATGCCGGACAATTTTTGTGATTATGGTCTGATTCTAATAAAAATTGGTATCTGTAAGTTTTCGGGGTCGAAAATCATGATTTTTCTGTCAAAATTCAAAAATTCCATATAGCGGCTCCAAAATGGCGAACGAGTTTTGTGATTATGGTCTGATTCTATTCAAAATTGTTATGTGGGGGTTTTTAGGTTCGTGGTTTTTTTACAAGTTTTCATTATCAGTTCCATCTGTCTCCGTGTCTGTCTGTGTGTATGTCTGTAATCAAATTTCGCAAGTTAAATTTGATCCAATTCTAATCGTCCGATTCATTTGAAATTTGGTAGGTGTACATAATTCCGGTGACAATGCTTTATGGAATTTTTGTAAGGAGAAAAAAAACATGATGGCGGCTCCAATAGGCCGGACAACTTTTGTGATTATGATCTGATTATATTCAAAATTGGTATCTGGGACTTTTCGGGGTCGGAGATTATCATTGTTTTGTCAAAATGCTAAAATAAATTACATAAAAATTACTAAACTGGTTATTTCACATCATAAATACTAAAGAATGCAAAATAAATGAACGAAAAAAAAATTTTAACAACAAACTTTCATTAGTTATTAATAAAAAGTAAAGAAGAAAATTATACAAAGTTTTTTCTAAGGAAAAGCTTTTTTTTTAATGCATTAATGCAATGTAATGCACTAGGTTATTCTGTGAGTTACAGATTCAGAAGCTTGCCACGGATACAAAAAAGGTAAGGCAAGATTTTGAATCTATTACTCACAGAATAACATAGATCAAACAATGAAGAAATTATTTTTTCCTATTTAGTGCATTTGTATAAAAAAGCTTGTCTTTTTTTTATAATTTTCATTTAATTGTGGTATCTCCGGTAAGCCTGATCAATCCATTTACCTACAAAATATATCTATTATTAAAATCATACTGTTCGAGCAAGAGTTCTGAATTATTCATCCCAAATGAACATACCTTTGAAGTAATATGGTTGTGCTTCATTCGAAGCGACGTTACTTCGAGCGCTTTTCCATCAGACGATGCCTTGAATCTCACATGTACTGGACAATCTTCTTCAAATGACCCAATGCTCTTTTCCTTTTTTCCACCGTGATTACATGCATATAGAAGTTGATAATATATCAAACAGCTTTCTATTGGTCTCACAATTATACTGCTTGCAATAGTACGTGCATCTCTTTTCCCGAATGTACGTATTTTCACCAAGCTCCTCAATTGCTTTCTCTGCATCAGACAATGAGTTGAACCTGTAGCCAACTTTCACCATTCCAATACCTAACCTGTGAGTGTATCTGGGTATAACCTAACAATCAGAAAACCGACTGAAATACTTATCCCAGTCTACACCAATATTATCCAGTATCCAGATTCGCACTCTATTTGAAACTAGTAGAATTTAACACAAATAATAACCCTAACAAAAGAGGGATATCCTAGGTATGTCCTTCTCATGTACCGCGGTACAAGGACATGATTTGGACATCCACGGGATGTCCCGCAGAGGTTGTCCAGAGGACATCCCCTCTGGTATATATGTCCCATTCATCTTCCTGGTATTTCTGATATCCATTTCCATAGATAAGAATCGTCGAAAATGATCTGTAACGAACCTAGGCCGGACCTGTCGCCTCACGTGTTGCCATCGACAGCGATGAGATCATCCCCGGAGATATTCGAGAACCATCCAGTGCGCTCTTCCGCGGAAAACAACGGTCAATATTGGAAACAATTGGAACATGCCGTCGCCAACCGTCCGAATTCGAAACATCGAGAATGCTGTATCGGAGATAAATAGGAAAACCTCAAGTGGAGTAGGACAGTCTGAACGAGCCCATACCATCGAGCTATACAGTGGCGTAGTAATATAAATTAAGTTGTAGATTAAGTGTTAAATAAATTAGTTAAACCAAGTTAAGTTTATTTACGTTACAATTGGTGTCGGAAGTGAGATTTTGAAAATAAACAAGTGATCCGAAGTGGACAATTGTGCGTGGGAATATAAACTGATACACTCTTCGCGTGAAACAGACAATAGACTGGTGGCCCGTGGAAAAGAATTCGCGAAGTGAATTTTAACAAACTGATAAACTTTTCGTGGAAACAGACTGATACCTCGTCAAAGACAAAATGTGTTCAAGAAAAGTCGCCTTGCGGATTTGAAGGTAGCGGAATTGAAACAGGAATTGGAGGAAGGAACTGGAAACAACGGGTAAAAGCAAGTACTCAGGAAAGACTTGCAGAAGGACTTATACAAGAAGGTGAGGACCCCGAAACATTTTTATTCGAAGTTCCCGGAGGTGATTTGAGTCCGATAAAGAATCCTTGAAAGAAGAGCTGCAACAAAATTCTAGAAATCTGGAAGAGAAGCTTCTAGAAAATTCAAGAAGCCTGGAAGAAAATTCTAGAAATCTGGGAAAAGAAGCTTCTAGAAAATTCAAGAAGCCTGGAAGAGAAGTTCCTGGAAAACACAGAAGGCCTAAAAAAAGAATTGTGTGGTGTGGCTAATTTCTAGAAGAAAGAATGGGAACCGTTGTGACAGAGATAGATAAAATTAGGGAGCAAATGAACACGGAGGTAGATAAAATCAAAGATGGGGTCAGAGGCAGAGATGGTCAAGATGAAGGAAATAATCAGCGATGGAATCAAAGACGGAATCGAGGCAGAAATGGACAAAATAAAGGAAACGATCATTAAGCTGGAAAACAAATTAATAATGCGTCCTCCACAGAGATGGTTAACGAAAATGCAATGCTGGACTTGAGTTTGAACGTGGATAAAGTTCAAGAGGGTATAAAAGATGTCAAGGTCATTTCAGAAATAGGGAAGCTTTCCATGAAGCCGCCTCAGTTCGATGGAAAAACTCCATGGGCAAATTACCGCCGGCAGTTTGAAGCAGCGGCCACAACAAACGGATGGAATGCAGGGGAAACGAGCTGTAGCACTGACACTTGCATTACGTTGAGAAGACGACAAATATTCTACAAACTCTCACCGCCCCAAGAACGGGAGGACTATGATCAGCTGATTAAACATCTAGAATTACGATATGGCCACGCCCATTTGGAACACGTATACCACTCCCAGCTGAAAAATCGCTGCCAAAATCGGGCGAATCCTACAAGAATTCGAAACTGACATTGCACGCTTGGTTCGTCTCGCATATCCAGCCACACCAGAAAATGTAATGGAGCGACTAGCGGTTCAAGCATTCTTGGATGGACTCCGTGACCAAGAAACCAGACAAGCGTTGATATTAGCTCGTCCAACACATCTCGTAGACGCACTGGCACGAGCTTTGGAATTTGAGGCAGCAAAACAATGCTGCAAAGCCAAAGTAAAGTTCAAACGATTGAGGAAGACTCACAGGAGCCTGCTAACTTGGAAGCTGCCATAAGAAAAGTGATGAAGGAAGTGTTGCCTAGAAAAGACATATAAGATGCCGGAATTGTCGCAAAATTGGACATGTGCGTAGCAAATGTCCAACATTCATCGACTCCGATGCAGGAAAACTAAGAAAGGTCGATGAGAAGGGGCAATCGTCGGCATGTGTCCGGCAAGCCCCGGTTAACAACGCATATGTCGCTATGCTTCAACGACAGAACAAGGGTGTCTTCGTAGACGGTCTCATCAATAACGAGCCTTGCACCATGCTGCTAGATACAGGTGCGACTAGGACAATTCTCGGGCCTTCCTTTGCCCAGAACACCGGAACGGATTGAACCGACAACTTGGAAGCTACGCACAGCAACAGGGGAGCCAGCTACTGTATATGGCGAGCTACCGATTGAAATAATTTTGGGCAACACTAAAGTGAAACATCAGGCACTTGTAGCGGACATCGAAGACGATGCAATCATCGGAATGGACATCATGAATTCCAGAGGGTTTGAATTGGATTTCAAAGACGGCGTCCTACGTGTCAACGGAGAAGAGCTGGTACTTCATGGGAGAAGTGAAGAGTTGATCCGTGTGCTGTTGGCTGAAGATGTAAGCGTACCTGAGAGGGCTGAAACCATTCTGGAGGCTTGCCTGGACGGGAGTGCGAGCAGTGGAGACGTGGTGATGTTCGAGCCCAAACTTCATGATGAGAAAATTGGACGAGGGATTGCACTAGGGAAGACCTTGTTGCGTGCTGACAAATTTGTGCCGGTAAGGGTCATGAATGTCAATTATTTCCCAGTGACCTTGAAGAAAGGAACAATTTTGGGGCACTGCTCGTCAGTTTCATCCGTGATCCGGGGCGTACGAGGTACGATTAGCCAACCCAACAACTTGCCCACAGAACTAGAGAAATTAGTTGCCATCTCTTCCAAAGACATAAAACCAGCTCAACAGCCCAAACTAAAGATTTAGTCAAAAGTACCAAGACATCTTCGATACCGGACAAGGAAAAGGGGTCGAACTAATGTGGTCCAGCACAAGATTGATACTGGGGTGCCGACCGATCCGGCAATCAGCAAGAAGACTTCCTCTGCCAAGAAGGCAGAGGCTGACAAAATAGTCAGCGATATGGGAAAGAAGGAGTTATCGAACCGTCTGACAGTCCCTGGTCCTCTCCAGTCGTACTGGTGAAGAAAAAGGATGGATCGACACGCTTTTGTGTAGACTATCGCCAACTTAATAATGTCACGAAGAAGGACAGTTACCCTCTCCCGAGAATAGATGACACCCTAGACACGTTGGCTGGTTCCACGATTTTCTCGACCCTTGATCTGAAGAGTGGATACTGGCAAGAAGAACTCGCTCAGGAAGATCGAGAAAGACTGCTTTTACCATCGGCTCAGGATTGTGGCAGTTCACCGTTATGCCATTCGGGCTCTGTAATGCTCCCGCCAATTCGAAAGATTGATGGAAACAGTACTGAAGGGACTCTCTGGAACACGTGTCTAGTGTATCTCGACGACATAATTGTGGTCGGCAGATCGTTCGAGGACCACGTGAAAAACTTGGAGGAAGTATTCCTGCGATTGAGGAACTCCGGATTGAAGCTGGCCTAAGAAATGCCACCTGTTCCAAAAAAAGGTACGATACCTCGGCCACGTTGTCTCTGGGGAAGGGTAGCAGTGGATGACCAGAAGATCAAAGCTGTTAAGGATTGGCCCATCCCAAAAGACATTCACCAACTTCGAAGTTTCCTTGGTTTGTGCACATACTATCGCCGATATGTGCTGGGGTTTGCAAACATCGCTAAACCACTGACCAGGCTCACGGAAGGTCAAACAAAGTTCCAGTGGTCCGAAGAATGCCAAGACTCGTTCAGGAAGCTGAAGGGAGCTTTGATTAACGCACCTGTTCTGAGCTATCCCTTACCCAACGGGAAGTTCATTTTGGATACGGACGCCAGCAACGTGGGACTTGGAGCTGTCCTATCTCAGATCCAGGAGGGGCAGGAGAAGGTCATTGGTTATTTCAGCAAGACGCTCAGCAAACCAGAGCGCAATTACGTGTCACCAGGCGAGGCTGTTAGCTGTTGTAAAGGGATGGAGCACTTCTACAAGTACGTGATGGAAGAAGATTCCTGTTGAGAACTGACCATGCAGCTCTCAAATGGCTTTACAGTTCAAAAAATCCTGAGGGTCAAGTAGCACGTTGGATCGAGAGACTCCAAGAATTCGATTTCGAGATCGAACATCGAGCCGGAACTAGCCATAAGAATGCAGATGCCTTGTCGCGAAGACCATGTCCAGATGATTGCTCACATTGCCGACGAGCAGAAGAGAAAGAAGCAACACTTTGTAGAACCGCGGCAATGGATGACAACTGGAATGACAGCAAGATCCAGAAAGACCAAGAGAGACCCCGACCTTGGCTTAGTCGTCAGCTGGAAGAAGGGCAATCGAAGACCATCATGGCAGGAAGTCGCAGGTTACTCGCCGGCTGTTAAGTCCTATTGGGCACAATGGAACTCTCTTATTCTGGACAATGGGATCCTGAAACGTGTGTTGGAAGCCGATATTGGTGGGGAAGACAGACGCCAAATAATTGTTCCCAGGAACAGAAGAGAGGAAGTGCTGCGGGAAATCCATGATGGAGTCGCCGGAGGACATCTGGGAGTGACGAAGACCCTGCAGAAAGTGAGGCAACGGTTTTACTGGGCCAATTGTCAAGCTGACGTCCAGGACTGGTGCAGGAAGTGCGCTGAGTGCGCTGCTAAGCAATGGACCTCGAATACGCCCCAAGGCCCCGATGCGTCAGTACAACGTAGGCAGCCCGTTCGAGAGAATCGCCATTGACATCGCCGGCCCGTTTCCCGTATCCGACCACGGGAATAAATACATCCTTGTGGCAATGGACTACTTCAGTAAGTGGGCGGAAGCCTATGCCCTGCCCAACCAGGAAGCCATCACCGTCGCCGACGTCTTGGTGAAAGAATGGATATGTCGATTCGGTATTCCAATGGAGCTGCACTCGGATCAAGGCAGAAATTTCGAATCAACCTTTTCCAAGGAATATGTCTACTGCTGAACATCCGCAAGACAAGAACCACGGCCCCTACATCCGCAGTCCGATGGAATGGTGGAACGGATGAACAGGACGATCAACCGCCACTTGTCCAAGGTTGTCTCTGACCATCAAAGAGACTGGGACCAGTATCTTCATTTGTTCCTGATGGCCTATCGATCCGCAGTACACGAGTCAACCGGTCAAACTCCTGCTAGTATTATAATGGGCCGAGAACTGCGACTGCCTTGTGACCTGAAGTTTGGGATACCGCCAGGACAAGACACTGCGGGAGAGGACTACGTCAGCAAACTTCGGCAGAGAATGGACGACATCCACGAACGAGTCCGGTTGAACATCCAGAGTGCCAGCGATAAAATGAAGAAGACCTATGACATCAAGGCCGACGCTGGAGGATTTAAGGTTGATGACCTGGTTTGGCTGTACAACCCCAAACGTCGTCGTGGACTATCACCAAAGTTGCGGAACTCGTGGGAAGGCCCGTATAAAATTGTAAAGGATAAACGACCTGTGTACCGAATCCATAAGCCACCCCGAGGGAAACCAAGGGTCGTCCATTTCAACAGGTTGGCCCCATACGCTGGAAACCATGACCAAGTTCGCACCCTCAAGCCACCGGAGGATGATATGACGTTCGAAGTTTATGTCCTTGTATTCAAACTTGCAGATAGTTCTACATGGGGTTACTAGAGAGGAGTCACGAGACCTTTCGAGGTGCCTGCTGACTACGCACTAGCGCACTGTGTGGCAGAAGATCTTCAAATGTCCAGGGGCATCGCCGTAGTGTTCTCCAAGAAATTTGGTCAACTCCAAACACTGCGGGAGCAGAATCCAGAAGTTGGTGTGGTGCTACAGTTGAAGAAAGGCCAGAGAAACATCTACTACCTAGTTACCAAGAGGCATTCCCAAGATAAACCGTCCTATGAAGATGTCTGGAAGAGTCTCACCAAACTAAGAGATACTATGGTGGACCAGAATCTGGTGGATCTAGCAATTCCAAAATTGTCCTGTGGTATTGATGGGTTGGACTGGAGAGTCATAAGAAGTATGCTGGAGGCGATATTCAGATCCAGCGGCGTCAAGATTTTGGTTTGCTGTAACCCTCTTCCACGACCGATCATGAAGACCGTGGAGTGTTACTTCCATCGAACTTCACGGTGCAGATATGGGGAGTCATGCAGATATCGTCACACTCCAAGGATGAAATTTCGGGACGAAATGTCTTTAAGAAGGGGGCAATGTAACGAACCTAGGCCGGACCTGTCGCCTCACGTGTTGCCATCGACAGCGATGAGATCATCCCCGGAGATATTCGAGAACCATCCAGTGCGCTCTTCCGCGGAAAACAACGGTCAATATTGGAAACAATTGGAACATGCCGTCGCCAACCGTCCGAATTCGAAACATCGAGAATGCTGTGATAAATAGGAAAACCTCAAGTGGAGTAGGACAGTCTGAACGAGCCCATACCATCGAGCTATACAGTGGCGTAGTAATATAAATTAAGTTGTAGATTAAGTGTTAAATAAATTAGTTAAACCAAGTTAAGTTTATTTACGTTACAGATCATTGAAAATTCAAAGTTGATATTTTGTTCTGAAAATGTTTGCTCTTCTCCTGGAAAATAATTATTAAGAAAATGGAAATATATCTCAGAAGTTTCTGGGATGTGACCATTTCGCAAGCAGAAAATCATTTATGCAAAATATACCCTTGAACTAAATTCTCAAATTATACACAAATCCCAAACACAATTGCATTTCGGTATCTGTGGTTTTGTCCTGTTTGGCTTGGCAACATTGTTTGAATTATTTGGTGATCTGTCAACAAGTTAACCTCCCTTTGCATAATTTTCAAATTTCTAACTTTTCTTTATTCGATGTAAAAAGATCCTTATTTATTTGACAATTTTTGTGAGCATTTGATTTTTATCAGTTATAGTGTTGTGTATATCATAGTTGAGAAATGGAAATAATAAGTTGAGTTTAAGGTTGGCAAAACAAAAATTATCAAAATATTGAATGTAATCTTCTGGATCAAAGACTTGATTGTTCCAATAATATGGTTATTCGATTCTGAATATTATGTTCATAGTATATTTATTAATCTATTATAGGTACATATTATTATAATGGATAGTAGGAGAAAGGTATTCTCAAGGCTTGAGAGAAAAAATACACTGAGTTAATATTATAAAAGGACAAGAAAACTTGGAAGACAAAATGAAGAATCTTGAGAGGATTGTAATGGGCCTTCTACTAGTTGATTAATAGCTGTAAATGATGATATTTATATAACGTTACCTTCTACAAGTTCAGATAAAATATTCCTGGAGTTGATCAATGTGAATCAAGTTCTGAAAATTTGTCTGATGGTTCCTCCCTTGTAGAATTGAGCCCTACATCAAGAGAAGACCTAGTTCGAAATTTTCATGTTGGGAACATCCGTGAAAATGTTGAAAATTCAAATGATAACATAAATTCAAAGTTAACTGAATGGGCCTTGAAACACAACATAACACATGCAGCAATAATACTTGGTGATTATTTTTATCCATTATTGTAAATCCCAAAAGAGCTATAACATGATATCTGTATTAGTAATTTTTTTCATTGTCAATTCAATCTGCAATAATATTTTTGTTAGAGGATCTTCTGAAGCCATTGGCAAATAAAAAACAGATTGATGAGACTTTGCAGAAGTTGTTCAGGAGGACCAAGGAGACAAGCCACAGAGAAAAAGATAATGCAATAATAATAATAAGCTTTCTTCACATAAGTTAGATTAAAGATACAAGAATATGTGCTCAAAAATATCGTGAGTAAAGAAAGAAGAGTGATAAGTGCTAAAGCACTTGTTTCACAATTATTCAAACAATAAACATAAAAATGATATCTAAGCAGAAGTATGGAATTTTTAAATAATGAATAACAGTAATATGTAAAAGTAAATAAAACAAAACATACAAAACAATCAGTCACACACCTATACACGCATATACATATAATAAAGTTTAAATGTTCATTATGATTCAGAATAAAATTATAAAAAAGCAGATTTGTGAGCTGGGTACAATACATAGATAAAATGGGTGAAAGTCAGAAATAGACATAAAAGTAAACAATAGAAACTCAAGAACAATATAGTATGGTGTATGAAACAGTTAAGCGAAATTATAAAAAAAAAAAAGTAGTACAAAGTAGTGATAATAAAATGACACAATCAGTCACTCACCTAAACACACATATACATATTATAAATATAAGAAGTTCGTTGTGAATCAATATAATATTATAAATAAACATATTTTTATATTATTTATCAAAATAGGTTTTCAAAATTTTTTTTTAGTCTTCAAAAAAAGAACGAATTATTAATTTTCTTGGATTTTCATTTATGAACTCTCTCAATTGTTGTTTAAATTTTCTTTTGTTATTCATACATTTTAGTTCATCAGGAATGCTATTGTATAACTTGGGTGCTAAGAAGAGGAACATTCTCTGTGTTGTAGCTTTGACCATTAACGGAAGTATGTAATGATTGTTTTTTCGTGTATTGTAATTGTGGGTAGGTAAATGGTTGAGATGCTTTGTGTCGTGATGTCTTAGGCAGGTGATGAAGAAGTGTAATTGTCTCACGTTCAAGATTTTAGATTCAGAATGAAGTTGGTCAGGAGAGTATCTGGAATTTTTGGAAAATATCAATTTTATGAACCTTCTCTGGAGTACTTCCAACGGATTCGGATGAGTTTTCAGTGCTCCACCCCATGCCAGAATTCCATAGCGGATATGACTCTCTACCAGAGAGTGATACAACATTTTCATTTGATTGAAAGGTATGTTGTCTTTGAGCTTTTTGAATTTATACAATATACTTCCCAATTTTTTTACGACATACATTATGTGCGAGTCCCATCTCATGTGACAATCAATGATCACGCCCAAATATTTGATTTGTTTCACAGGTTCTATAGAAAAAGGTGCATTGTCCATGTTTATATCAAGTTTGCTGAGACTAGGCAGGCCACGAGAGTTACAACTGAATGGCAAATAGTTTGTTTTTTCCATGTTGATCGTAAGTAATTTATAGTCAAACCATTTTTTTATAGAATAAAAGTCAGATTCGGCTTTTTATTTCAGGTTATCCCAGTTATCAGACCTATAAAAAATTGCTGTGTCATCAGCAAATCCGAAAATTTCCCCACTACTATCAAGTGAGAACAGTCCATTTATATAAATGTTAAATAAACTGGGTCCTAGGATTGTTCCTTGCGGCACTCCATAGTCAATTTTTCCGGCATCGCTAACCACACCATCAACACTCACGGCCTGAGTTCTATCGCTTAAGTAGCTCTTGAAGAGTTCTAAGTAAATGCCTCTAACACCAACGTCTTCCAATGACTGTAAGAGTAGAACATGGCTAACGGTGTCGAAAGCTTTTGACAAATCTACGAATATGCACAGACATGGAGTACTTTCATTCAGAGCTGCGGTTATTTTAGATGTTAAAGCTGAAATTGCATCCTGGGTTGATATATTTTCCTTGAAACCAAATTGATTTTTAAAAATTATATTGAATTTGTTCAGAAAAGAAATTAATCTGTTTTTTAAAATCTTCTCAAATATTTTAGAAAGATGGATTATTAGAGATATCGGTCGGTAATTGCCTACTTTTCGTGTATTACCTTTTTTGTGGAGAGGAATGACCACTGTGTGTTTGAATGCCGATGGATACTTTCCCACTTTCATACACAGGTTAAAAATGTGCGTTAATGGCTTTTGGATATAACAAGAAATGATCTTCAAAGCTTCGGCTCTGATATTGTCGATCCCGACTGCTTTTTTTAATGCCTGCAATGAATGCCACAACCTCATATGTGTAGAATTTTCAACTGATTCACCTAGTCTTATTTGTTCATTTGTCATTTGAATTTATATATAGGATGAGTTTTTTTTGTCGTTTTTTTTATCATATTTCAACACAATATGACATATTAATTTCTGAATTAAACTCGTTTTGTATTGAAAATCTTTGGATTTCATTTTTTTCATATTTTCCATCAATTTTTCAACTTAAATAAATGAAAGAAAAGAACATTCGAGGACGTCCAGGGGATGTAACATATATCCCAGGGACATCCCTAGGGTGTCCCTTTGATGTCCATTGTCGGGACTTGGTACATCCCTGGAACGTACCAAAAGGACATCCCTTGGATGTCCTTTTCGGTGGAAAGTAGATGTTCCTGGGACGTCCCTAGGATGTACCTTGTCCCGACAAAGGGACGTCCCAGTAGCAAATGAAGGACGTCCCTGGGATGTCCAGAGGATGTACTTGTGTTGTCTTCAAACCCTTACGACAACATTATCATACAATGTATAACACGGAAATGGACTAACGGCATTATAGTACACAGGGCCGATCCTAGGGTATTGGCCGCCCGCGTGCAAATACCAGATGTGCCGCCCCTCCAGAGATTTTTTTCTTATTTTGACTAATATTTAACGTTGACGTTATAAACTCTCAAACTCATCTACCTGTATAACGTCTATTTCACACAACGATTTTGGACATACCTCATGCAGTGGTATACCAACGAAAAGTATATAAATCAGTTGTTCTACAGTCTACAGACTAGGTACCTAATCATTATAATTACCTAATTATAAAGAACCTTTCTGGCTTTCTGGTGGCAAATTTATCAATAATTTCCGTAAAATCTATTTTTTTCACAGTTTCGAATTCAATAGAGATGATGGCCAAATCTGAAAGCCTCTTGTGTCATATTATTTCTCAAGTAATTTTTAATAATTTTTAATTCGCTGGAAACTCCTTTTTCCTGAGCCACAGAAACAGGTAAGGTTAAAAAAATTCTTATTGTTAGAGCAAAATTAGGAAAACAGGAAATGGATCATTTTGACTATGATTTCTAATACCTCAATTGGCTGTTTCTTACCTGGAAAAATATCTTTGAATGAAGTTATTTCATTAAACAGTTGTATACCGTCTATATCTTTAATATGTACCTGATCTCAATATCTAAGTCCATGCAGGCTTTCATGAGATCATCACTAGAAATGTTGTGAAACTCATACAGAAAGCAGAATATTGAAAAGCATCAGATAATAATGTAAAT